>BJKM01000104.1:1230000-1282500 GCA_015082035.1 Chaenogobius annularis
TCTTTGTAGCGCTATTGTGCATTAGGACCCAGAAAGAAAGTCCTTTGACATTTCCTTACGATTTGCTCCGAGAGAGTAAGAAAAGGTCCTCAGTTGGCCACGCCTTGGGGACCTTCAGGGATGAGAGAGGAGAAGAAGGTTTTGAAGAAGACCCAGGCGGTCCACACGACAGACACTCTGTGAGGAGGCACGAACACGGCTGTCAGTGGTCCAGGTTCAGTCCCGTCTTCAGAACCATCTTCACCGGGTCTGTCCTCCTCATCAGCAGCCTGGGCAAGAATGTTCATTTAAGCCCACTTACAAACACAATTTAAAATACAAAACACTTACAAATACAAAAATATGGTATAGTAAAGCTATTGAAAGCAGAGATCAATAGAGCACTGCAGATTGTCTTCAAAACTGGCATCCCACTGGACATCAGAACTATCTATTTGGGCCCCAAAACTACTTCCATGGACACAATACATGGATACCTTTGGAGCATAATTCTAGCAGCAAAGAAAAAGGTCATCACAAAAAAGGACGACACAATATGAACCTACCACACAGGAACGACACAATAACAGACGTTAGAAAAAAAAAAATCCTTTTAGAGTTACCGGTAATTTGAAAATGGATAATTTGACAAACTTTGGACCAAGTGGGACGTTTCTGTTGGACAATGTGTGCCGTAACTTAATTGGATGTCTTGCTGCCTTTGTTTATTTAGTTCTCTCTCGGTGTCGGGTTCAGTGTTCTGTGTCGTTTAGTTTTATACAAAAAAGAAAGCAGAGATGAAGTGTGTCCTTACAGGTTCTGGGTTCTGGTTTTCGGGGGCTTGTGGAGGATTGGGGGGTTGGACTTCTACTGCCCGCCTTCTGAAAGGAAACCATCCCACAGTGTGCCTATGAGGGAAATGAAAAACATGTTTGAATGCAAATCTCCAGTGTTGAAAAGGCACACACATTCGAGCTGCGAGTACAGTGATTTTCTTTCTTCGCCTGAGAGAGGCACATGTCAGTGGAATGTGTATGTTCTGAGGGTCCGGTGTTGTGTAACAGGAGACACGTAATCCCTCCAAAACGTGGGTTTAGCGTCACGTTTAACTTCTCAGCCCTCACTCTTTTTCTAGTTGTCCAGAAAATATTCCAGGAAGTAATACGTTTTGACATTCACGCGGTTGATAATAAACAGAGGCTACTATAGCATGAAGGAAATATCTTTGTCATCATCAATTGGAAGATGATTTCACCTCCTACTTTGTTAGAAGACGTGTAAAATCTGTCCATTTTGCATCCTGCGGGGATTGTGTGCTAAAAAGTATGCACTGAATTTGCATCACAGCCACAAAGACACGTCAATAGTGATTCTAGAGACTCGGTAGTAACATGGTAACTACAAGAGACAAGAGCTGAAACAAAAGAAACCATGTTATTTAGTCACAGCCGACCAATTTGAGCAAAATGGTCTTGCACTACATGACACTTTTGGTTTCGTACAAGTTGACCCTGGACGGTGTAGGGCTTGGCGATAAACATTGAATCTCACATACCAAGTCTACATGAATTGTGATCAAATCATAACATGTAACAAGTATTACATTATTACTACAACAATAATGACGGCGCTTTCTTTAAAGCCGTGTCTTTATGGGCTGAGTTCACGAGGTGGCTTGTTTGCATGCGTTTGGTTCTGGTCTAGGATCCTGAGGCACAGACTCGGGTGTCGGCTCACCATTCCTTGTGTTTGCTGTAAAAGACTCACTTGTTCAACAGGTTTATAATGTTATGCGTGGCTTCTCTAAACTCAGCTATAGGGATGTTACGATATCAAATTTTAGTGTTACGATTCTTGTTAGACAAAACATCACCATTTAACGATTACTGGAACTGTTATTAAACAGTGAAATCTTAAATGTTCTTTTATTCCCGTGGTCTGACATGTTACTGTTCATCAAGTTTGTGACCGGCTTAATGAAATTGCAATTTCTGAAAGACAAAAAAAAGTTGTGACAAAAATGGCCACATAAAATAAAAGTTCTTTCCATTTAGGTCTATTTTTGGGCTGCATGTTGAACAAAAAAAAACTTCTCCTAAAATTGCCACAATTCTTATTTTTTGGTTCTTCCGATTACATTGTGACCTGAATAGTCACGATCATCGATTGATCTAATAATCTTGACACCCCTACTCATGTAGCCCAACACCAACACTGGACAACTTAAAGTGACAGAAGCAGACCATCACTTCTACTTATGTTTCGTATTAGGGAGCTAAAGTTTAAACCGTCGTGCTGTGGACCGTGGTTTAAATTGGTCTAGGAGATGCGGCTGTGGGGTAGAATTTTAACAGCCACGTCAGATCAATAACATCAGCAGCTTTTTACCATCTAAAAAACATTGCCAAAATCAAAAGTATAGTGTCTAAACCAGACCTGGAGAGACTTATCCATGCGTTTGTCTCTAGTAGATTAGACTACTGTAATGGCCTGCTTACTGGCCCTCTCCAAACGAGCTGTAAAACAGCTGCAGTACATCCAGAACGCTGCTGCTCGGGTCCTGACTAGAACCAGGAAGTACGATCACATTAGTCCTGTGCCTCAGGTCTCTGCACTGGCTCCCTGTGGCTCGGAGAATAGACTTTAAAGCAGCTCTGCTTGTATACAAGTCCTCTCCATGGCCTAAGCACCAAAGTACATCTCGGACATGTTAGTGCCATATGAAACCATCTCGGACTCTGAGGACCTCAGGGACCGCCGCCTCCTGCTGGTGCCCAGAGTCAGGACTAAACATGGGGAATCTGCGTTTCAGTTTTATGCAGCTAAAATCTGGAACAGTCTTCCTGAGGATGTGAGACAGGCCGCTACTCTGGCAATGTTCAAATCTAAACTAAAAACTGTTTTGTTTGGCTGTGCATATGACTGAAATGCTTTTCTTTGCACTCTCCTCTTTTTATGTCTTTGAACTATTATTTTGTGTGCATGTCATTATTTTGTCTTTTTGTGATTTTAATGCATTTTTTCCTGTTGTGTGAAGCACTTTGAATTGCCTTGTGTATGAATTGTGCTCTACAAATAAACTTGCCTTGCCTTGCCTAGAGCTGCAACTAACGACTATTTCAGTGATTCCTTTTTTCATTAGTCGACTAGTCAAACAATTATTTGCGTGAATTAGTTGCGGCCGTGTGAACTTACATGTACATGAAGAACATCATGCCCATCACCAGCAGGAAGCGACTGAGGTTGGAGTTGAAGTAAATGATCATGAGCAGAACTCCTAATCTGGCGGCGGAGTAGAACCAGTCCAACCAATCTCGTTCCACGTCCTCCTCGTCCTCCATCACGGGTCCGCCCTGCGCATTCATCCGCATGTTCTGATTGGCCACACCGGGGTTGATAAAGGCCGCGTCCGGAGCAGGGTTCTGATTGGCTGGTAGGTTGTCGATTGGGTTTTGATTGGCCAGAGGTGCAGGAACGGGTACTTGAGGTGCGGGGACAGGAGGATACTGAGCGATGGTCGTGGTGGTCTGGTGCAGGGGTCCTGTGCTTGCTGCTGCCAATGCCGCATGGCTGTTAGGGTTAAGGGTGAAGAAGATACACACGGTTACAGGGGGGTCAAACATGTACAATACCATCCCATAATGAACTTACTATTGCATATAATACTGTCGTGCATAGACGTGCTGCAGCCACAGAAGCTGCTGGGGGCTGTACAAAGAGTATGTGGGGAAGGACGGCTGTGTCACTGCAGGAGCCTCGTACCTAAGGGCAGATATAAACAAACTATAAAGCAAACTAAAATGTTCTGAGTCGTTTCAGTTACAATTAAGAAAAGCAAGGTTTCTAAAACAGCGAAAACCACACATGTTGGACAAAATGTAAAAAAAACCTGTCTGATGGCGTTTTCACAATACTAACTTTTTGAACGCGATTTCAATACCAACAAATGGGCTCAATATCAATTTCGTTAGCACAATGATAACTAAAAACGCTGTTATCAACTACTGTATATTTCCACACGAAGTAATAGAACATTCTTCCCTGTGGTATAAAACTAGTTCTGATAAAGATCATCCTAAAAAGTCAAATTGTGTCTAGATTATGTGATATTTTTAGTATCGAACACAGTTAATACATTTACGTCTTACATTTGGGCAGTGGGCCACGTGGTCGCTCCGGTGGGAGTGACGGACGCTCTCCTCTGTCTCAGCTCTGGAGCAGCCTCACTCTGGTCAGTGGAGGTGGACGCACTGCTGGAGGGGCAGGAACGTGACGTCTCTGACTCTTTACTCTGAAATACAAAGAGTTTTGAAACAACACATGTTAAGGAAGTCCGTTTTGAATTGTGCTATGTATTGTATATTAGTCATGAGGATTAATAGTGCAAAAGATGATTTGCATTTTTTCCATTCAAAAATCAAAATAGTGTCATTATAATTAGATTGAAACTTGGTCAAAGCTAAAAACTGAAGTGAAAATGCTGTCATCCATGGTTGGCTGATGAGTTAAGATGTGAAACTATGCAGCTGTTGTTCAGTCGACTGTACAATCTGTCCACCAACGCAATCCTTGATTTAATACATTACCGTAAAATAACAAGTTTGTGTCCGTAAGACGTTGGTCATGTTGGGTGAATTAATAATTATTGCTGGACTGATTCACTGGTTTTAATGTGGACTATAAACATACATTTAAAAATATATCCCACCTTTGCAGCCATTGTCTGTTGTGGAGGGTTCTTCACTGCACAAACCAGGTGCAACGTTAGAGTGGAATCAGTCTGAAAAGAAAAGATAGAAAATGTCAGGGCCAGAGTCAGGGTTCAAAGAGTTTTCAATGTCAGCATTTTTATTTTAGGTTGTATTTTTAATAGGTTGATCAAATGGAAAAACTGATCATTTCCAGACAGATTCAATTATATTGGTTCTTGTGTGCGTCGGGTTGAAAAAGAATATCGTTTAGGCTGTTATTTGAGGATGTTAAGGCCTTTTATTTCTATAGCAATCTGTTTTCAGCAACCTGAGCCACCACAAACAAAACAGATGAAACATTAGACTGGATGTGTTTAGATAAGAAACCATTGTACCAGAGCCACTGTAGCCCATTTTATCAGACAAACAAAAACAAGGTCACATCCACGTATACAACAACAGGCTTTTCCAGTGGGTGGGTGCAGTACCTGTCTGGAGAGGTCTCTAATGTGGAGATGGTCAGGGAGCAGTTTACCAGAGTAGATAAGTCTCTGTTCATTCACAGCCTGAAGAAAAACACACAAAAGTCACTTTCAGCATAGGTCAACACATTATAATGTTAATGTTTTACAGCTATTAACAAACAACAACTGCGTAGATTCAAAGGTTTTGTGTTTTCTTCTTCTTCTTCTTAGGTGGTGTTTCTTTAGGCTATATTCTTGAAACTGTGCTAGAGAGCACCTGTCATTAAGACTGTGCTTTTGTGATCTCACATAGGCTTTAGTGTAGTTTTCTATAAAGCACTTTAAAATCGTGTTAAACCATGATGGCGTGCTTGTAAAAAGCGACATTAGCTGTGTCCTTGGGGTTTTCTGTCGTAACATACCAGAACAGAAAGAAAGAGATATGGCGTCTTCTTCTTCATCATCATTTCAGTAACAGAGACGTAACATTTTCATCATAACTTACCGGTTTCGTGAGGTAGACAGTGGACAGATGTAGTTTCAAGTCCTTTACAGTCCAGTTGACATTGACACAGTCGTTGACATTGGACACGTTAATGGTTTGGTCTTCTTGGTGCTGGTTTGGCGTTTTTACGACGATCATAATGGTCTTCGGTGGAGAACCTCGCGCCTCCATGTTTGGTTGGTGTAGTGTGTGGCTGATCTGTTCTGTTGTTATTTCCGTCAGCACAAATCGCAAAAAAAGGCTAAAAAAATCGAGGCGAAAGAGCACCTTTTTTGCTGAGAAACTTGATCAAATCGTGGGAGCGGTCTGACAGACACACGGGGCTTTGAGGGAGGTGGCGTGTTGTTGCCAAACAGTGTGGAAGCTGCTGATTGGCTCTCGGCGCTCGTGCTTAGACGTGGAGCCTGTTGAAATGGTCACCATCTGAGCATGCGCAGTGGCGGTTCCTTTGCAAAGATCGTCTATTGAAAGAAACGCACCAGACTGTACACAGAATATAAATAAAACCGACACTAGTGACAATGGAACGCACATCCGTGAAACGAGATTTTGTTGTCGTGGCAATTGTGGCAGCCATATTGTGATTGTAAGCGTAGATGAATTCTAACAGAAAAATAATGTAAAAACACGTCCAGAAAATTTATTGATTAAAGGGTTTAAATTGAATGAACACAACTTCTATAAGTTATATATAACTTGTATATACACACACACAACAGTATATATATATATATATATATATATATATATATATGTGTGTGTGTGTGTGTGTGTGTGTGTGTATATATATATATATATATATATATATATATATATATATATATATATATATGGTACAAATCAGTATTTAAAAAAATTTATAAAAATTACATGAGCAAAAATGGCCCTTTTGGCCCCAACTGAATTTCAAACACAATTTACAATAACCGCGTTCTACTACAAAGATTTATGTTCATATTACTGTTGGAATTAGACTTGTGTCAAGTGACACTACGGCTATTTACAAAAAAGGTATTTTTGTAAATATTCCAAGACCAAGGTGCAGAGAAGGAAAAAGCTGATTTTCCTGACTCTGAAGCATTGAGGCTAGATAATGAAAGTATTTTAAAGAAAATCATAATAAAAAATCCAGCTTCCTATTAGTTTGCATGCTCTTGAGTAGATGGTGAATAATTGTCCTCTAGCTTTACACCTCACTGGTCATCTGCATATGGATGTCTGTATTACAAACAACAGAAAGGAGTGGAAATCTTTATTTGCAAGTAAAAGTTGCATCATTTGTTTAATAAGCAACCAGTTTCTCCCTCACCAAAATTGTAATAAAAGCATAATATCACCTCTTTCGTTTGGTAGTCAAGGGGAAACATATCTATACATAATTAATATTATGTTCTTTCATATTCATAATGGGTGAATTTCACAAATGTATCCAGTCGATTAATGTTGTTTAATCAAGCACACAAATGTGTTTAAAATATACAGTTGGAGAGAAAGCAATATTCATGGTTTCAAATATAACATAATTTAAAAGTACCACCCATTCATGAGTGGTATTCAGCAAATTCCAGGTTCCTGTTTGTGTGTGATATTTGAGGACTTTTGCCCATTCAGATTATATAATGTTTAGTTTTGCTAGTTGTTATGGCAACTAGATTTTATCACTCTGAAACCGATGACTAGGAAGACAATGCATGACAATATAACTGTATTGTCACAGGTCAATATGCAAGGTTCATCTAAACACCTGTGATCTAAACTGCGATGCCGAGTCGTGCAACAAACAACGAACATATCGCCTACTTTTAAATTATGAATGGGCCCTAATGACATAATTTTTAGGTTACACAAATACAAAGCCATTTTCTCATTTTACTTTAGCATCATTTTTACATTTGCAATAATTTTTCAGATGATTCATTATTCAGATGACTGCCTTTAAAACTTACTCTACAGTATTTGCAATTGTTTACAGTCAAACCTACTAAATCATTTGAACTAAATAATACATTTCTATTAACAATTTGAATGCTAACAAATGCTTCTTTATTGGCAATAGAAAGTAAGAACATTCTCTTGGTTTCCTCTCACCAACAGGACGGGAGGACGTAGATCATGTGACAGAAAGTCCAGCCAGGCCAGATAGAGAGTGCTTGGACAAACACCTCTTCTTCCCACGGGCATCGTGCTGCAAGGTTAAATCATTAGATAAGTTTTAGCTATAGTAGATAGTAGAACCAGTCTTATACACAGTGTGTCCAAAAATAAAAAGTCACCAGCTGGACTCAACTAAACAAATAGGTCTGAGCCTCTTACTGGATAACTTCTGCATGGGTGATTGTCTTTCAGCTGCAACTCGCTTTTTCAACCAAAATGATTCAGTGAGTGGATTATTTCTGAAACCACCATTTGGAAAGACAAATCCCGTGGTCATGCAAAATATGTCAGTATGTTTGAAAAAATAATGTAACACTGGAATTAAATAAATCTTTTGACATTAAAGGAGCTTATTGAAACAAAGCCACAGCAAATGCGCGCTGTAATCAAGGCTAAAGGTGGTTCAACAAATTAGAACGTGTGACTCTTTTCTTTTTTGGACAGGCAGTAAGTACCCAATTGGACCTTTCTTTGTTGTTGTAAAGCTAAATGCCCTATTTTTTTAATCTAAAGAGAACTCTCATCCAGTTAATAATTCAATTCTTATTAACTGCAGGGTTTTCATTTCATTGCATTTAATTTAACCTACTTCAGTTTTTCTGTACTTACACCAGGATTAGTGCAGCCTCTCTGGAGTAGTCCTGTAAAACCTCATTCAGTCGGATCTGATGTAGAGTCTAAATAAGACAGAAAAATAATTTGAGTAAGGACTAAAATGTCGTTGAATTGAATGCTTGTGGTGTATCTTTCACCTTGGCTTTGTTCTTCTCCCAGTCTTGCTCAGAGATCTGCCAGGGCCCATCACTGATTCTGGTTGGTCCACATCCCAAGTCTTGTTTGGGGTTCATGTCCTTTCGGTATCCAGCCACCATATTCTCAAATAGTTGCACACTAAAGCAAAGAGATACATAATGACAACAATTATAAGAATCATAACAGTGAATAATCAAGATTGTGTTTAGAACTTTTTCTTTATCAAAAAGCCTTATCACCAAAAAAAACAAACCAAAGCCTGACAACTTTTTTTAATGTTTGCACATTAGGTCACTGTACTGCATTACTTCCATTGAGGCCTGGGAGGCGCTGTTTGACCAGTTTGAAACGATGCCACATCATCAGAGCATCCCTCAAACCCCAGACCAGGATGGGCCAAGTTGTGTGTTTCTGTTCATCTGACATATGGCTCGTTGGTCTAGGGGTATGATTCTCGCTTAGGGTGCGAGAGGTCCCGGGTTCAAATCCCGGACGAGCCCTCTTTTCTTAACACACATTGTTTAATTGACTTTAACAGTAAAAAAAACGATTTACTTGATCCTTATGACACACTGTTTAAACGTTCTTATTATCCTTCTTTTTCCTACCACCAATCATGCACACATAGGCAAAGTGAAGGGGTGACTGAAGCGTCTTGCCCAAGGACACAAGGCATTTTGTCAAAGCTGGGATCAAACTGCTTATGGACAAATGTTTTCGCTACCCAATGGCTCGATGGAGTAGTAATAATTCTCATTCAGGGTCAAGGACAAGATTCTGGACGAGCACTTCTTTTAAAAATATTTTGTCAAACAAAAAAGCTGAATATTAGTATCGTTAATAGTAGTAACGGACTGTAATAGCATGTTATTAGAGCTGCTACAATCTCAACCATAATTCAACAAGCAGAAACTGGTCTGTCAAATTGATCAAATGACTTAGTTAATTGTGAATATTACACACAATAGTCACATAAATTACACAATTGAGAAAAATAACAGTAATTTACTAAGTTAAACTAGTAACTAACTAAATTGCCCGTGGATCTGAGCTCTCTCTTTATAGAAGGCTAGATAGATCTCCTACTTTCGATTCATTTATGTATTGAATTTCAAATCATTATAGCAATATATTTGATTTTGTTTGCATAATAAATAAAAACAACCATGTAAATGTGTGGATCCTCTCCTTTTTTTTAACCAAACATAACTTTTTTGTTGTTTTATTAACTACAATTCTTGCGATGCTGGGTTTCTCCTGGGCCATAGGGAGGCGCTGGTGACAGTACAATATCTGCCACATCGCAGCAACTCCACATTTGGACGAGACGTTGGTCTAGGCCCTAGACTCTAGGGGTATGATTCTCAAATAGGGTGTGACAAATCCTGGACAAAGCCTCTTATCAAGTGCAACAAATGTACATATATGTTTGATTAAAACTGACCCACAACTTAATTGTTCCATATGACATATGGCAACAATGCATTTAGTTGAATTGCATACAGCTGGTTTATTCATGGTTTTTGTTGTAAAAATAATGTTTAAAACAAAAAAAAATCAGATGTAAAAATGAACTTACATATTACACACATACACACACACACACACACATACATATATATATATATATATATATATGAATAAATAAATGAGGGCGCACAGGACAGGGGAGACAGGCTTTGTTTATATCTGTCTTACTTCATTGGTTGGGGATTTTGGCAGATATCGGGAAGAACTTCAACATCATCAAAGCCAAGACGAAATTTCTTGATCAATGACAGAACCCTGAAAAAGACAGACTGCTTCATATGGTGTAAATACACACAGAAAAGGAGTAAACTTGTTATTGCTTTATGATTTAGGTAAAATAATTTCCTGTAAATGATAAATGTTCTTACTCCTGTTTCTGCTCTTCTTTTTTGTCTGGTAATCCACCAACAAAGACTCGAACCTTACACCTAGACCAGCGCTTCCTTCGGGTCAGCAGGTAGGGCAGCAGTAGGATAAGGCCTGCACATCACAGACATTGCAATAAAATAAGAAAATGCCATAACACTTTAAAAGGCATACAAAGTGGTTAATCAGATCTTTAATATTTTGGTTAATATTTATTGTGTATGTATTAAGGCTTTTTTTCCTCTGTATAGATACAGGAACTTTTTTTGCCATTTTGTAGCCATTCCTTTTATTTTTAACCATTAATAGTTTTAATTACTGTACATACGATACAATATTATCTTATTAAACTAAAGTGTACCAAATGTGTGTAATATTAAAAATGCATACTATACAGGCACAAAAAGAAACAACAAAACCAACCTCCATCATCGCATAACCAGTACACATCTATGGTCTTCTTTGCTTGTTTTTTCTGGAACACTGTGGTCGACTGAGGTTTAGGAGGGCTGGAGATAGTGGCTAAAATGGATGGACAGTGATTTTAAATTTCAAGAATTTCTTTCATTATTTAATCATTACACAGTACCCAATTCCCCCCTTTCTCAAACAACATGAATTGCAAACCCCGGCACTCAGTTAAGTTTCCTTAAGTTAACCTGTTGCTGCTGTTACAATATACTCTATGATTTTGTATGATTTCATTTTTGCTAAGAAGAAAAACAGTTAGATACAGGGCTTTTAAATTCACAATAATAATGTGTAGATAAAAGTACTCATATCGATATCCCAAAGGAAATACTGTACATGAAATAATACATACAAATAGAGCTTGTTTGAAGGTGTGCTTGGGACAATGAGCTGCAGACACTCTCCGGGCCTTCATCAAAGGCAGGATTGACTAAAAAACACATACACATGTTTGATTATAGATTTATAAATATTTGTATGTACACTTTTTATAGTAAAAATAAACGAGAGCTGGACGCGTTTTCAGAGCACATCAATGCGAAGAGAACGCGCTAAGTAGAACCGCTTGGCCTTTCTTGATTGTTCCACTATCTGAGGAGAGGACATGGAGGTCCAGATAGACGTACTGTATGTAGGAAACCTACACGCATGGATCAGTACTTGCTGTTGCACTCCAACCACCCACTACAGCACAAGCTGAAGATGATCAGTAAGGAGGAAGGACAAAAAGGGAAACAGAACCAAGAAGAAATTGTGTCTTTATCCCTTATGTCTCTGGACTGTCTGAAAAACTAACACGAAATTCCGGTTTATTTTACACTTTATGACACTTTATGACAAAAAGTGGTTCAGCCTAAGGACAAGATGCCTGTAGAGGCTAATCTTAGTTTTGGTTCAGTTCCTTGTTTCTTAATTTAACATTTTCTATAAATAACGACAGCATGAGCCTGTTTTACGCATAGGCTAAGGCATGGTAAAATGGCCGTGTTGCTCCAGCCATCTCTCTTTGTTTACAAAGTTCAAGCACAGAACATTTCTTCTCATGTATTACATGAGCGAAAACAACAAGGTTGCAGTAGTGCGCCCCCAAATGTCCAAAACATGAATACATATTGAAATTCCTTTTAAACAAAACATAAATTAGTAATTATGAAATGTAAAACTAATCATGTAAACATATGACCATGTCAAATGGCACTTACAATGCACACAAAATTCAGAGAAATGTAGTGTATTCTATCCAATGCAGTGTGAAGAGCGGTACATAGGTGAGACTAAACAGCCCCTACATAAAGGGCTGTATCAGCACAGAAGGCATGCAAATTCAGGACCACAGAGTGCTGTGTATTTTCATCTCAAATCTACAAACCACTCTTTTGAAGACAGTGAGCTGAAGATTCTAAGCAGGAGAAGATATGGTTTGAAAGAGGATTTAAGGAGGCAATTGTTAAAAAAAAGAATCCCGTTTTAAATAGAAACGGAGGTTCTATTTTCCGGAAGTGTACAGCAGCCTTTTGAAACCATGGGGCGACATTAGTCCTGGCCATTCTGATGCTAATCAGGTACTCATCAGTGATGATGAGCTGCAGCCAGGTTACAATTGGATTTCAATGGCCCATTACAGGGCTGTTATGATAAACAAAGAAGATTAGTTTGAGGTGAAACTCACAATGTAAACAAATAGATAAAAAGGACAAGCTCTAATCAGGAGGTTCTGCCCAGTGGGAAGGGCTTACGCAGCTCAGAGTAGGATAAATATCCAAGTTCTCCGACAAGATCTGCAGATTGAGAATGACTCTTGGATGAGAGTCAAAAAATCTTGTTTTTCTAAAACAGTGTTCAGTTGATTTTCCACAATGGAAGACTCCTGGACGAATGAGGGACTACACGACTTGTAAAAACAAAACCTTACTGTGAGATTGAGGAGGGTGAGAGATGTCCAGTCCTTCCTTCATCCTCAGCACACAAACTCCATATTGTAGCTCAAATGCATCACTGAAACACAGGACATTGTTCAGCACCTGGCTCAGATGATAACTGATAAGCCCATATATACTCCCACTACTTACTGCAAGATGCCAACATAATCATGTGCAGCCTGTGGAGAGACACTGCGCCATGATGCCTTAAAACCCAATACCAAAACATTAGGCTTGATGCGGCCCAATCCAGCCCCCTAGATAACATGTGCACATGATCAACATTGGTAAAACAGATTGATGAAAGTGGCAATAGTTGTGCATTTCAGACCTGCATTAACATGTTGACTCCAGAGCGCAGGTTTGAGGACACCACTCCTTTGTAGAAGGACTTCACCTTTCTTTGGTTTAGCCACGTCACATGTTTCTCACTGGTTTCCTTTTGCACCACAGAGGGGCTGGGGCCACACTGCGACACACAGCACAACAGGACATTTAAGCTGATACTACTACCAACCTTATGAGTTTAAATCATGACTTACCAAAACATTTGCACACATCATTAGACTGAGGCTTTTAGTGAAACAGCTGACAAGGTCGACAAGAGTCGGGCGACTGCTGGGAGGTCCTGTCAGCACCAGACACTGTGGCCTGAGGGACAGCAAAACATTTTAGTCATAAAATTAGTACATTTTTGTAGAAAAGGCAGTGACTTACCTGTAGTTTTTGACATGATCTTCCACCAGGTTAAGGCCCACGCACTGGTTCAGAGCTATATTGTAGGAACCGGCCTGTACTGAAGAGCCCCAGTTCACAGCTAGACAGAAAACATATAATCTTAAATTCATGTAAGATTGTTTAATTTATGAGTATTTATGAAACAAGACAAGGAGGTGTGGGGACCAGTCAAGACCAAGGGGACTGCATGGACACACCAGGTTTCTTGTAGAGGGTGTATCCCAGAAGACAGAAGACTATTCCAAAGGCGATGAGAGCGGCCCACCAGGTGAGCAGGAACATGATGACTACACAACATACTGCCCCCAGCAATGACAGCCACTTACTGTAGAACCGGAAAGAAGGGCGCCAGCCTACCACACACAGGCCCAATTAGTGTTCAGATTACCTTCGATGGATGTCTATAACATGTTTTGTACCTGGTGAGTTGGTGATTGACGCGTGGAAACAGCTGAAGTTGATCAGTGTGTAAGAGCAAAGAAAAAAGTTGGAGATGATGGGAGCAATGGTGTTTAACTCAGCTATGGGACAGAATGCAGTTGTGTGGTTAGCAAAATCTTAAACATGTAATAATTAAAACAACTAACTACTGATGGAATAGCTGGCTAATTAAAAATAGCATATCAAAAAATATTTCACTTGGACAATTTACGAATTAATCATTTTCAGTCTCTGTTTCTAGAATTTGTAATACACTGTTTACTGTGCAGTGTTTTTGTTGGTGCAAAATAGATCAAATACACTTTGCTCAACATACAAAATGAGTCATCTGTGCATTATTTTATAGTGTTTTGTAACATTGAAAGAAAATCATATTTGAGGCCTTACCAATGAGAATAAAGCAGGCAGCAATGAAGTACGTCAGCAGATAACCTCGAAGGGGTTCTTCATTCTTGCCATAACCTTTGCCAAAAAAGCCAATGAATGGATAGAGCCTGTCCTTACATAGACACTGGGGAGAAATATTGTGATTAAACTTATTATTTACACTGTGTATAGGACATTTTGTGGTGTGGGACTAACCTGGAAGACTTTAGGAGCAGACACCAGACAGGCCAAAGCAGAGGACAGTGTGGCTCCAAAGATGCCAGCAGTGATGAGGGGTGCAAAGGCTGAGACCATGCTCATCGACTGGAACCAATAACAGAAGTACATTATTATACTATACATGGGGTTTGATAACAAAAGTTCAACTAGCAAATTTAACATGGACCAAGGATCATTTCTATAGTTGGCTGTATCTCAAAACAACACTATTTATTCAATGCATTTGTGGAATCTTTATTTACCTGGTAGTGGTTAATGAGGCCATACGAGCATGTGCCATTCTGAATGCACTCAGAAAAGTCCCAGCCATACTGACAGGCCGGGCCCACACAAGACTCTGGGTTTGAAGAGGCTGCCAAAGTGTCATTCAATACACCTGAAGCATCCCGCACTAAACAAGAACCTATGACAAAACACCTCAATTAATGCATTCTCTTTCCAATTTTAACACATTACAGAGCCTGCTCATTATACATTTGGGGTTTTCACACAGTAGAAACCTTTTGCAGTGCCTGGTACTTTTTTGTGCCAGTCCCTATTGCCCATTTGCATTTACACAGAAAAGGACTTGGGACTGGGGCCACATTTTTTGCCCTGGGGCGGGTACTTTTCAGTCAGACCAGGAACCTTTTGGTGACAAAAGTACAGAGAAGTCCCCATAGTCTCTATATACTGTATAGGCTCGATTTAGTCAGAGGAACTGTGCATGTGCATGATCAACACTGCCATTATTGGAAAAAATAATTGTCATTAATTGTCAAATTCAGACAAGCTTTACTGATCTACAAGAGATTTTATTTGGACAGTAAGTAGTAATTAAAATTATGAATAACGTTTATAATAATTTCGTTTTTACATCACAGTACATGGTTTACAGTGCTCAACAGAAGTAGAACTGAGGGAAATGTTGCTGCTACTGTTATGTGTAGAGCCTATTCAATGATTTACACATTTAAAGTAATTTAGAATGCATTACATACTTTGAGAAACTCTTTTCCATCCAGTTAGATGTCAATACTTACCAATGGTGGCAGATATGATGAGATATGACACAGTGGTAAAGAAAATAGCCAAAAGTGTGCCTCTAGGGATGGCCACTGTTGGATTCTAGCAGGACAGATTTGTTATTAGTTTCAAGAGGAAACACATTGTCAGCACGTATGGACACGCTGTCAAACCTTGAGATCTCCTGAAATGTTCGCCCCTGCCAAAATGCCAGTGGCAGAAGGGAAGAAAATTGAGAACATCCCAAAGAAGCTACCCTCTTTTCCTCTCCAGCCAGGCACAAAGTTTGCAGCAAAGATATCAGCTGTTAAAGGTCAAAGACAATTGAATTAATCTCAAACTTTGATTTATAAAGTTTGTTTTGGATTAGCTCTACCTTTGTAGCTGAAGAAACCCTTAGCCTGCTTCTGAGGACTGGCAGGGATGATGGTTCCAACGATGTAACTGGCAAAGGAAACCATGATAACGAAAAAGAACACAACCTGGGCCTGGAAACAAAAGTTTTTTCTGAGACACATGAGGGTGGACTTGAATGTAAATTATTTCTCAGATGATTTTCTACATTCGGTGTGCTGGGATCAAATTTATGTCTGTGGAAAAGCTCTCATTGTTAATTATTGACTGTATTTGCTGTCGAAAAGGGAAAAAGGAAAACTGTTTAAGAAAAAGTTATTTTTTATATTTTGTTGTTTTCCCAATAATAACTAAGGCAGAGCTTTTTCTGTTGTAATATTATTTTGACAAGGTACATTAAACAGTACAGTCTGTTAACCTGTATCACTATTCCAAAGTTGTCACTTTAAATTCTGGAATATCAATGTTAATTGCAGTAAATATTTTCTTTAGACAACAAGCTACCTACCTTTGATTCCCAAGCCATACCGGCCAAAGAGATGCACAAAAGAAAGGAAACGGTGATGATGCCAATGATACGAATGTCGTTTAATTTGTCCACCATGACAGCTTCATGCTCCTACAAGAAAACCATAGTCATTCCACAAACGCTAATTCTGCAGTTTCTGTCTCTGTCTGTGCACACTGTACTTACTCTCATGAGGTCAGTAACAGTCTCTGCAAACCCTACAGTGTGCATTGCCACAGCGACTGCATTGGCAAAGGCAAAGATGAGACCAATAGACCCTCCCAGCTCTGGACCCAAACTCCGGCTGATCAGGAAATATGTCCCACCTGTGAACAGCAGTGGGATGGAGATTCGTATCATATAAGACATGGATATACTCAGCATCTCTTTATAAACAGGAGTGGCATGCTAACGACGAGAGGTGACGATATTACAACAATGCATTAGAAATATGCTAAAATGTGCCTCTACTAATGACAGACCTCCTTTGACTTTTCCATTAGTTGCAATGGCTGAAGTGGAGAGACCTGTGATTCCTGTGATTGCAGAGGACAGCAGAATGATCACCCAGGTTAACCCTAATGAACACAACACAACAACAAAGAGACATGGAGCTTATTTAACCTCCTCAACAACTACACCAGCCACCAACAATCATTCGTTATTTTTTTGACATACCGATACCAGCTTGACCGGTAATCCAAGGCAGACGGAGGTACAGGATAACACCCCAGATGTTTAGCATGCACCGTATCTACAGCCAGACAATAGCCTTATAGAGCAGTTCCTCAGTTCACAATCGACAAGTAAAAGCCATTAGAGGTGGGTCGAGTACAAATTTTCCTCAAATAAGAGAGAGGTTGTTTCAAAATATTTAAGTGAGTACAGTTACACCGTCAAATATATTACTCAAGTAGGAGTAAAAGTCTGCAGCCCGAAAAGTACTGCAGTACAATTTCTTTTAAAAGTTAAATAATACGTGTAAGTGAGCACAACTCACCTCTAGCCAAACTCAATTTTCCAAGTGTCACAGAATAAAATACAAGCTCGACTGGAGCAACATCACTCAGAGCTAGAATTGCAATTGCATTAATACCTTTTTAGGAGGATGGATGGGAATACGTTATTATAAATGTATATTATTATGATAGGATTTCTGCGTGTGTGAATAACCAAAGTGTTTATCTTGTCTCACCATGACCCCCTGAATCCATCCAAAGCGAGTGGGTTCAGCAGGCGGCGCCTTCTGCTCATCATCATCATCATCATCATCATCATCATCATCAGTGGTTTCCCCTCGGTCCAAGTGTTCAACAGAGGCCTCCTCATACAGAGGGGGTCTGGAGTCATCCTGCAACACAGAACAATCATATAATGCTGCAGTTTATGACACCAATATTTCAAATCTTCACTTTGACTCAAAAATCCCTTAAAGAGTTGTGGTTAAATTGCTTTGTCATTCAGTCATTCAGAGCTGACCAGAGCACAGAAACTGCACTCAAGTCACAAATGATTTGTCATAAGCTGCTGGCGATGGACTGGTCTCAATCCTGGTTCTGTTGGACCTCAGTGCAGCGTTTGACACCATCGACCAAAACATTCTACTGTAGAGGATAGAATGTGATGTAGTTGTCAGAGGGCCAGCCCTCAGCTGGTTTATGTTTAAACCTGTTTATCGGCTAGGTATCAGTTTGTTAATGTTAACCAGAGTTCCTCACCTTGTTCTAAAGTAACCTATGGTGTGCCGGAGGGTTCAGTACTTGGTCCAATTCTGTTTACTCCTTATATACTGCCATTAGGTATCAGAAAGCTTTAACTTCCACTGCTATGCAGATGACACACAGCTGTATTTATCAATGAAACCTGATCAGACCGATCAAGTAGACAGACATGGTGCCTGCATGAAGGATATAAAAATATGGATGAAACGTATCTGTTTTTAACCTTGAAAAAACAGAAATCATTGTACTAGGCCCTAAACGTCCATGAGAAAATCTATCCAGATATTCACACTGGACAACGTCAGTGTAGCTCTATGACACCTTGGAGTCTCATTCACAGCACATGTCAAGCCTGTAAAACAGCCCATTATCGTTTGTGTAAAATAGTGAAAATTAGACAAATCTGGCCTAAAGTTGATGCTGAAAAAGGTATCCAAGCATTTGTTAAATCAAAAGCAAATTTATGTTTTAAGAAATACACAAAGTTAACAAATTATTTAAAATTTAACATGGACAACTTCAGATAAATCAGAAATTCCCAAACTATTGAGGCTTCAGGTGCTTATCTAAATGCGACGATAGTGCCACATTTTCTTTACTGCGTAACAAGTTGGTCACAAGCTTGTAAATCTGCCCAGAAGCCACTCAAATAATTATATAAAAGTTTTCTCAAAATCCATAACAAGAAAAGTCAACTATTTCATATTCTTTTTTGCAAACCCGATTATGTATACAATAGTTATCGTCCTGTTATTTCTCAACGGACATTTGGAAATTCAGCTTTCCTTATGTGGCCGTTCTAGAAAAGAATGAATGATTTGTTGGATGTGAATGATGATTTTATGCTGCTGAGAGGACCGGATGTCACAGAACGTTTATGATGGACAGTGCCTTTTCCTAAAATGTTTTTATGAACTCTGAAAGGTTAAGAAAACATGAGCCTGCCCAGGGACTACAAATGTAAAATAGCACTTGAGGCAACATCAAACAATATATCTCTCCTGTTAAGGTTAATGTGTCTCTGGAATCTCTTCACTGGCTCCTGTTGAGTTTAGAATCAAATTTAAAATCCTCCTCCTTACTTACAAAGCCTTAAATGACATGGCCCCATCCTACCTCAAAGATGCTAAAGAACCATGTCATCCAAACAGAGAACTTCACGCTCAAAATGCTGGACTTCTGGTGGTCCCAAGAGTCTCTAAAAGCACAGGAGGTGGTAGAGCGTTTAGCTACCAAGCTCCTGTGTTATGGAATCAGCTCCCGGTCCATGTTAAAGAGGCCGACACAGTCCACACATGTACTTTCTGTTGGTAAAATCAATTTTGAGAAACCCTTCCAGTGAAGTGCTGTTTTGATTTTTGGCTTTACAAAAAAAAAAGATTGAAATGAAAATAGGTATTGTCATCATACAAAATGTTTCACTTGCAAACAAGGACAAATAAAAACGAATTTGCGAAAGTGCATATGACCGGTCAGATTACTCTTTCACTAAAACATAGTTTTACCCTAGTTTGGCAGTCCAGGACCCGATCTAGCAACTGTAGACAAGGGCCAAGAGGCTTGATTAATTTACACAATATTTAAGAAAAAAAAACTGAGAAAAATTGCAAAAGCTTAATAGTGTTATTCTGGCTTTTGTTAGAGCTCCTCACCTGGGGATTGGCGTACAGCTGGTACAGTGAGGGCCTGAAACGCCTGCGACGACCCCAGACCTCGGTATTGGCGTAAAAGTCGTAGTGTGGCGGCGCGTCCAGAGTCTCATACCCTGTCACCGTGCTTTCGCACCGGCTGGATGCCACGCTGCACCGGTCACCAAAGTAGCCAAAGTGTCCCGACTCTTCCAATGGCAAAGAAGAGACCGCCTTGCCATTGGCATGGAGGTGGACACAGTCACTCAGCACTGGTAATTCCATTTAGATGAGAAATTGAACATTGAACTTATTTTCTTGTGCAGACAACTGTGTTCATAGCCCCGTGTGTTCTCAGTGCGAAATGTTGATTGCGATTCATGACTGGGGACAGACAAGCAGCTTTATATTTGACCTCAAAAAGCAGGAAGGGCCTGAAGCGATGTAAAAGCGCCGCTTCAGTGAACACTAAAACATGGTCAATTACAAGAACTATTAATCTCTACATCACCGGGCCCGTGAGGTCATCTTTTATTGTAGCCACAGGAAACATTATACCAGTGTTAAGCAACAGTTCAGGACAACATCAAAGGTAAACTGTGGTAAGTACAAAACTTTAATAGCTTCGCTTCTTGGACAAAGACACTGTGTTATGGTTGTTGAAATTGTCAATGAATAATCTGCTCTGAGGGCAAAATTGGCCAATGATGGGAGAAGCTTTAAACAGCATCAAAGTTTTAGCTGCAAAATGACCTTGGCATCACAAAGTGGCCATTTTCAAAGTTCTCCTTCAAGGTCACAGCAAAAAAAAAAAAAAAAAAAAAATTTAAAAAAGTTTTATTCGACACAACAAGCAAGTGCAATACAATGCAGTTATTCCTTATTCCAGTTAACTATCACTATCAGTACAGTCTTAATTTAATAACTGGCTACACCCTTTACAGTTGAGCATTGTTATTTTGTCAAAGCCCCTAAAATATAGCAGAACTTTGTTTTGAGTCCAAGCCAGTGGAGCTGAAAATCCTGTGCGGGGGTCTAATCCAGCTTGTGCCTTAAATATAAAACAAACCGCACTGCCATTGTGAAGAACCCTAAACCTCAGCAATACAGCTTAAAAATTTCTACACCGTGAATTCTACACACATACAAAATAGTCAGCCAGCCTATAGCCACACAGTGTTGCTCAAATCAAGCAATATATTTCGTATTATTAACCCTAGATTGATGACTGCTAAAAACAAGTGAAAAGGAGAATTTAGAGAAAATCAGATTTCATTTGCCAAAACGGTCATGCTCGTAATCTACAGAAATCAGATAATGTTTAAGGAAAAAAGGGGTCCCACTGATGGATGACAATCATGCAGGCTTCAGGCGGCTCATGTTGAAATTTCCTCATTGCAACCCAAAACACTGTATGGCCTTTGTGCTTTTCTACAATTCTTTTCAATGGTGGGTTTTGTTTTTATCTTCTGAATCTGGACTTGGAATTTTGGCACTCTAAAATATATTCAGTGTTTTTATGCTATGTTTTTGATGTGTGTCTTTTACAGAATCATTGTTGTAATACTTCCAAATATGGTCTTTTGGTGTGGAAGCAGCATGACACCACCCTTCTCTACTGGGTAAACCAAAATTACTTATAGAAAACACTTAACAGACCGACATTTTTAATGTAATTCACTACCCATTTAATATGTAACTAAACGATTGAAGTCAGTTAAACACGATCCTTCAAATTCCCCCATGATAACGCCTTAAAGCCAAGGTCATCAATATTAAAAAACAAGGCAAATATATTGTTGAAAAACCAAGTGCAAAGGCTGTATTTCAATGTGAATAATGTCAGTTTAAACAAAGTTGTTACATTTTGACTCCTGAGTATTGAAACTGAAGACAAGGTAGTTACAGAATACCTGGATTAAAATGTACTTTGTAACATTCTGTTTTATGGTTCAGAGTACAGCATTCTGAATACAGTCACATTGAGTCATTTCAGTGTAAAACATGATTCAAATATTTTGTTATGAAATTATGATTAAAAAAAAAATCAAAGACCAAGCCAGTGAGTGCGTTTTTATCTGTAAACTAATACTGTGAAGTTTGAAGCCTTCATTTTGTATCACTGTATTCTTTTGACTTTGTGCAACTGTAAAAGATATGGTTAATTGTGAGAGATTATATTAATGCATGTTAAATACCTGGTCTAAAATTTCAGTCTATAACTGGTCAGAATGGCTGTGTATTCAGGGACAAGGAGACAGAATTACAAATGTTTCACTTTAATGGGTAGAAAACAACTTCTCATGAACCTCTTTCTGGAACCTGCAAGGTGAAAACATAACTGTAGGACACAAAAACTGACAAAGAGACTAGTCTAAAGTACTCACAGCATCTTGACCTAGGAGTGCCATCTTCGTGGTAAGGCATTGCTGAAGTCTTTTTGACTTTGCTTGCCAGGTAATTTGTCATATCTAACATTTGCACCAAGTTCTACAGCATAGTTTGTGTGTCCAGGCTTCATTACTGACTGCTGGGAATCAGACACCGAATTAACACCTGGCCATCTTCTGAAAAGACCTCCATGGTATGCTCCTGACTGCTGCACATTTGTTCCTTCATTTGGATTTGGTGCCGTACCTTCCATATTTAAAAAAAACTTAGTATAGTGCGGTTTTGTTGGCCTGGAGGGAGAATGATGGTGCTGGTGGTGGGGCCCATGACCTTGATGATGGTGGGGGTGGTGGGGATGCTGGGGTGCTGTTGGTGGGGCCCATGACCTTGATGGGTGTGGGGATGCTGCAGGTGCTGGTGGTGGTGGGCCCATGACCTTGATGATGGTGGTGCTGGTGGTGGGGCATGACCTGATGGTGGTGGTGCTGGTGGTGGGGCCATGACCTTGATGATGGTGGTGGTGCTGTGGTGGGGCCCATGTGGTGCAGGTGGTGGGTGCCATGGATGGTGGTGGTGCCCATGACCTTGATGATGGTGGTGGTGCTGGTGGTGGGGCCCATGATCTTGATGATGGTGGTGGTGCTGGTGGTGGGGCCCATGATCGTGATGGTGGCGAGGTACATGTGCTGCAAATCTTTCAAAACCAGGGCACTTCTCTAAAGGAATCATTAGTTGTCCATTAATGTATTTAGCAGACTGTAAAATGCTATTCCTAACATCTGAACCATCAGAACTCAGACTGGTAAACGGGACCCACTGAGGAGAGTAGTGCACAGTATTTTGGACCGCTTGATGGGAAGGGTTTTGGACACTTCCTGCATCAGTGGAACTTGGCACGTCCATTTGACTCATCCAGTAGTCTGTCGGGGTATGGCGATGACCTGAGCCAGATTGTGCTGAAGGTTGCTGTTGTGCCACCGGCTTGAAAAACACTTGGTTTTGTTGGGTTTGAGTATTAGATTGACTGCCTTGTTCTCTCTGGTTAAATAGCCCGGATAAAAATGTTACAAGCTTGCCCTCGGCTGGTTTCTGTGCAGTGGGGTTTTGATAAACCGGTTTATTTACTTCTGGCATGTGATGGGGATAATCGAACAACCTTGTTTGGGAGGACCCTGTATTGGAAAATCTAGAATATTTCGAATTGACTAAACCACCTGGAAATTTAGGGGCAGCAGTCGTAGCTAAAGGGACAGATAAGCTGAAATGAAAGCCAGGCTTTGAAGAACTTTGGGAATCTTTGCTGGGGTCGTTGAACGGACCAGTGTTTGAAGGAATTCTAGACGGACTGTCAAACTGGCTCCCGTGGTGAAAGAGACTAGACCCATGAGAATGGTCATGGTCACCTTTCCGGTCCTCTGTGTTAGAAATAGGACCTTGAAATTTGATCTCAAATGTCCTGGGTCTGGCCTTTGCGTCATTTGTCTGAGGTTTCACAGGTGGGACTTTACCTCGAGCAATATTTTTGGCAGCATTTGGGTTCAAAGGTAAATTGGGATGAAACTGCCTTGGGCCAGGATCTTCTCCATGAGGTTGCCAGGCATGCGCCGCTCGATGCCCCCAATTCTGGGCAGACTGATAAGGCCACAATGGCCATGCGTCATAGGCTGCAAGAAAAACAATGACAGTTTACTGCTTCTTCAGTAAATACTTTCTGCAGAGAGTAAAATGTACACAATACATTTAAATTTGGTAGTCTAATTTATGAGTTTTATATTTGATTTGGCAAAATTTGCAAATTAACAGCCATTAAAAACCATGTACCTGACTTAAGGAAAATACTAAATACAGGTGGCGCAGCCCTTTTATTACCAAGTGTCTGCAGTGCTGTCTCTCGGCACTTTTGCAGTCATGCGCGTTAGAGATGATTAAAAGTTATAATGAAAAGATTAAAATGTCACAATAATAATTCAACTAAAACTGTCACCTTTTAGGCTTCAGAATCGGATAAAATTTAAGAAAAGGCTTTTAAAAAGGCTTTGGAGATAGCAAAATAAAAAAGCGACAGACTCAACAGCAAGTACAAAAATCAACCAAATAAAGGATTGAGACATTTCGATTTAATAGTGCTATCGTTTTTGGGGCAGGTCTTTTTGTAGCATTTTAGTCTGTAGAGTTCAAAGATGCATTAAAAATAACCAAAAAGACACTTCTTTTTTTCTAATATTAGTAGTACTATAGTATACTAGTCACAAATGGACTATTGTGGCAGACCTATGTCATTGTAAACATATATCCATTTATCAAATCACCCTTTTGAGTCCAAGAGCTGTAAACAAACACATACCGGTTGGAAGAGCTGCAGCATAGGCAACCTCAGATATCCAGCAGCCCAGCAAAATACTGTGAATATGAACCAACAGAAAACATTTGTAAAAATACAATTTTTAAACTCAAGTAAAACTCAATGTTAGTACCTTGTCAAGCGGACCACAGCTGCCATAGTAGGAGCTAGCCTTGCGGACATAAACAATCAAACACCAGCTACTGCAGCTCTCGACAACACAACTCTCAGAGGCAGGGGCCCTCCAACGGGAAAATCATGTATTTCTATAACAAGCAGTACACTTAGTCAAACAAAGTCAACCTAATAAACCACACAGATGATGGTGTTTGGCACTGCTTCAGAAACAGGTGTCACTAATCAGACCTGCCCACAGCTGCCTCCACTCACACTGATCAGACAGCGGTAAACAGCAGTAAACAACACTCACAACACTCAAAACCCTCACAACACTCACACCCAAATCACTGCAAACTGTAGATAACTATGACAAAAACACAAATGACGAGGTTGATCACGCTCATATAATGTTGAGACAGTACACAATGCTACATTAGAGTTGAAATATAAAGACATTTCATTTACATGCAGTAATATAGGTAGTGCATCCATTTTTCACTTTTATTCATAATCCATGAAACACATTCTATTGTTATGTTCTAAAGTTACTTATATCTATTTGTGCAATTTTCTGTGGGCTACTCTTAAATTTGACTATAATTTCTTAATATAGATTATTGAAATTCTGTATCAATTTATTCTTGTTTGTGTCCTAAAATGGAGGCGTTCTCCTGTCAGATGTAGGGTTGGAATATTATGGTGCTTTCGTGTGGTGTTTTCTAAATCCTTAATACAACTTTCCAACCATAAATTGCACATTTGTCTGCACAAGTTGGACAAATGTGATGTATTATTCCTATTGTCTCCTATAGTTTACTCGCATAAATGCAAGAAAAAATGCATTGCACATTTTTCATATAGTTTTCATATTGAAATAAGGCATTTTATGTGTAAAAACAGCCAACATTATACATATTTAGGACATTTAGATAAGAAAAAATTGACAAAGCCAGGTTTAAATTAAACTTTGCTTCATGTTGTTGCCATATTAGAGAGAAGACAAATTACAGAGGGGATTTTGGATATCTCCTTTAGTTTTTTAGGAAACCAGATCTGACTGAAAATGAGCCTAAAAATTCAAATTTGGCCAGTTTTTTTTTTTTATTTAAAACTTGAATAAATTAGTCTTGGATTTAGGTATCAACAAATTCTTCAGTAGGTTTTGTCATCATCGTGTTAAATACAAGATTAAGTGATCTTTATGTCCCTACAGGACAAAAAAGCATTTTAAGAAAACAGCCTTTGAAGTTTATGTGGAATATAAATCTATGGATGTGTGTGGATTAAATTAAATACTTAAAACAAATCAGGAGCAGATTGGACCATTTTAATTTAACAGTACACTTTGAAGAAGTACAGTAAGCTTATCTTAAACTATATAGTTTATTTAATATTATTATGTGGTCTCATGTAGATTAAGACCAACTTTTCAGAAAAGGTTCAACTGTTGCTATATTTTTTCACTAGTTTTGATACTAATTTTGGTTTTAAAATATAGTATTAGTATTAATGTTGGTATTAGAAAGGTATTAGACTGTTTTTCCACACAAGATTTTGAGTTCACCTTATTCAAGTGATTTGTAGTGAGACTGCTGTTCCCTGCCTTCATCTGTATGTGTGCTAGCCAGTGTGGGGGTGACTAGTCTGAACCGGTGGAGCGTTGCAGACTGAAGCTTGGCCCCTGACACTGCGGCATAATGATGATGGATCTCCTCAAGGTGTTTATGTTGCCTTTATTTATTTGTCCTTTCATTGGTTGTCAGTGTTGTGGTGTGGAGGTAGAGTGTTAGTTTGTAGCTTCTGATTAGATAAATGAGATTTATTTTAAGCATTTTAGCAATCCCAGCCCCAAGACAGTGAAAACAACTGTTCAGTGTGGATATTGAATGATTAGTAGTCCTCACAATGTTTTTAGCTTTTTAGTATAGGCCTGGACAATATGACAAATGAATCATGAGTTTTGTCCCTTCATATTGATCATGCACGTTTTTTGGTTAGATCTTATTACAAACGAATAAAAATATCTTCTTCAAATTCCGAGCTCTGCTCCACACCACATATTTTTACTGGATTGGCCGTAGATCTCTGGATTAAAAAGACCCAAGCAACATTCCCACTAACAACAGTACTCTTAATGGCCACTAAGAGGCATATGTTCATCACTACTGGACAACATGCATTTGGCTTCAAAACAAGACACATGCAGGTGAATTGTAGGAAAGGGTTAGTTTAGACATATTATAAAAACCATAACATTTCTGAACTAGAGCCCATTTTATAGTAAGTGAATGAGCTAGAAAATAGAATATGCCTCAAATTTACAGCCCTCATGGCTCGGCGCAAAACTAACAGAATACAATTTGAATATGAGATGTACAACATAGCAATGAATGCCAAACAATGCCGTGTTAGAACTCCACCTCAAGACAGATATTATTTACGGCTTGACCGTGAAGTTTGAATTTATGTGACTGACTGTACATATTATTAGAACTTAAGTCACTCCACAAATCAAAATGATTAAAGCCAGGGTACTCTGTAAAATTAAAAGACTTTGTTTGATTTTCACTCTCAATCAGTAGGGAAATTATATTTTTATAATTCTTAGAAACAAACGCATGCCACTAAATAAATTACAAATAGGATATGAATTGGTGAACAGCAGGCAATGCAAATTCCATCATCCATCTACTTAGAAACGCCTCAAAGACTGAATGCTGATGTACAATAATTAGGCTCATCACATTTTTTTGATAGTTCGCTACAAATGTGCAGACCCTTTTCAATGAGAATTAGTTATCTTAGATTCAGTAGCAGGGCCACACCTTACGTACGTCGGTTCCTGTATTCTGAAGTTGTCTGTCAAAGTGAATACTCATAATACTCATTTTCTACGTCTGACAGTATACATTTGAATCACTACATAATGTAGCCATTGTGAGATAGGGCCATTAATGTATTTCTTTTTCTGGCCCATAGGCTTTATTACATGCAGTAAATAGTCAGAGTCAGGATTCGAGCTCACGACACTGCGGCCAGGTGCACTTGGAGCCTGGCATATGTGTGCTGTGCCTTAAGCGCTCGACCACCGGGCAGCACTCATTGATGTATTTCAAGACATTTTCCTTTGCTTGGTTAATTTTCACATAGTTTTACAGGTCTTGGATATTACGTGATTCAACCATAAACCAACAATTAGCAAAAGCTTATTTGTTGCCTTAGCAACCATGGAAAAATCAGTCTGTGTATATTCTGAAGGACACTATTTGCAAAACAGCATTAGATCCCACAGGTGTTACATCCCATTTGTGCTGTCTGACACTAAAACTGAGCAGACCATCCTTACACTCAAAATTAGAAAATACATCGAACTTTCAATGATGAGCTGAGAAAACTTTATTTAGCAGGGGAGCAACTGTCATGAGGCTGGCAAAAGGATCCAAAAGTGAAGCACAGAGATATTTGTCACATTTCCTAGTGAGCTGACGTTGCCAGCCGAGCTTCCATTAGGGTGGAAGGAGGTTTCACAAAAGCAAGAGTGTAACAGCAGAATAAGAACTGTTGAATAAGAAGTTTTTGGGGAAATCTGAAGCTGTCAGAACGTTCAATACAACCCAACGAAGATGCAGAGGTAGTTAAACGTCACTTTTCTGACGGAGGGTCCGCTACCTTCTTGTCTTATCACCATGAAGACGTTTATCTGGAATGTTCCACTGCGCATTAAACTTTTCTAATTCGTGTTAATTTAATTACAAGTGCTTTACTGAAACCCCTCCCCCCCAAAAAACAGGTAAAATCCCCCTTCAATGCTCCCAGCGGCATTGGAGGATGGGTCAAATGCAGAGGACAAATTTTCCCATGAGGACAATCTTGTACCTTACCTTAACTTTAAACGTATTTGTCCCACAATGGGGAAATCCCAATGTTGCAACGCACAGTTTTAGAACAGCAGGAGAATATGAGCATGCAACAAAAATAAGATGACTTTTGAAACAGACTTATAGCTAACACACTGTGCACTGTGCAGGTAGAGCAAAAAACAAAACAAATACAAACCAAAAGTCTAATGTACAGTAAGTAGCTATGACAAAGGTTGTGTACAGTGCAACATATGGACAGAATAAACAGCAGTGACTTCAGTAAGAATTGCACCATAGTGTTGTTCTGTGTTGGCCTGCAAAATAGCCAAAGGAAAAAGACTGATTTGTCTTGAAAACTATTTAATTATCATCTTCATGGATGAAACATAGTGTGCCGTATTTTGCATCTTTTTTTGGACCAGATACATTTCCTGGGGTAAACCTTCATTTATCAAATAATGGAAAAAGCCTTTTTTTCTATTGCAAATAAACCCTAGCTAAATCACTTCAAGAAACAGTTGCAAGGAGCAATATGAATAGTAGAAGTTTAAATGGTAAGCTCGATGACTTTTTTGGTCAGTCACACCATTGAAACATTAAAATGTTCTATCTCATGGAATCCTCAAGCTGAAAAGCTTATTGCCATTAGTGCTGATACTGGTGCATATTCAATATCATCACTGCTGCAACATCCATCAGCATTGTAAATTAATACAAATATAATTATTTCTAAGTAACCAAGTCCTGTCCTATCAAAATATCTTGAATTTTGAGGTTAAGCTCAAAAGTTCAGTGAACAACTCCAAACACAGCTAATCTGAAGTGGGCTGCAGTCGCCTGTTATCTCCATCAGCCAAATACTCTCATTCTGACTAAACTGTTTTTAATTAGTTTGTATTTGTAAGATTACATTGGAAGCCCTCCGACCCCTGTGATGCATTACCAGATTACCCACTTTATGAATGCTTGTTGTGCAGCTCAAATGGCACAATATCTGCTGTCGCTTCTGGAGTGGTGAAGTTAATCAGTGCTCATTGTTCCCTGGTAATTATGTGGGACTGTAGAGTTTTCTTTTTTCATTAGGAAAGTTGGCTGTTGCATAAATACAGCAAATAATTTTCTGAAACATGCCATCATGTTAATCACAATGGAGACAAAACAACATGACTTTGAAAAGAGCAATCAATGAACATGTTATAAGAAAGTGAAGAGAATATGCGTCTTGTTCCACATATGAGGTTGATTTTGTCATGTTAATTAAAAAAAATACATAAATTGCCCTTCATTTAATGATTTAATGACAGGTCAGGTATTTTTTTTTTAAGTACAGTACATGTTTTTTGGTGCTAAATGCAAGGGATTTTATTTTAATATGGATGTTTATGTTTCAATTCTGGTGTAAAATGGAAGCACTGAAGTGTAAACTCTCAAAAGAACAATGGGGGGAAAAATTATCCTTAGGCGTTAATAAATGTCTAAATGTTGTTACCTTTTGTTGAAAATGTGAATGCCACCCTCTTCTAATAGATGATTCTGACATCCTAAATTGATTTGAGCTAATATAAAACATTGCAGATATATTGTCTGTGGTCCGATTTAGATCAGCTGTTAATCCATAGATACCGGCGGCGGTATAGTCACAGCTGCCCTGCCTTGCACACACTTCTCAGCCCCCTCCAGTGCTAATTCCTCCTTTCATCACCAACAGGGCCCAGTGTAATGAATTACAACCTGCTGCTGCCAGGGTCATAGGAATTTAAGCCCCCACGCGAGCAATCAGGAGGATGTGACGGAGAGCCGAGCCGGGCACTCTCAGCCAAAGACATCCCTGAGAGAGAGAGAAAATTGAGTGATTCACATCTTGAGCCTCCAGCATAGTTGAAGCCGCACAGCAGAGATGAGGTAAAAATACACCTAACTCTGAAATTAGCATACTTATTTTTGGTCTCACCTACAATTTTGCACTTGTAGCTACCAGCCAGAAAGTTTTATCACATGGTTAATCAGCAAAGTCTCAAACAATAAAATGTTTTACCGAGTTCCGTTAGCCCCCAAAAATGTCTTTTCTCTCTCTCTTTATATGCAGATAGCTCGGTTTATACAAATATGGACATCAACACTTCAGACACCAAAGTGCTGTTCAGGATCAAATAAACAGTGCAACAAACATGGGGATATGAAAACATAAAGTAGAATAAAACAAAACATAAAGAAAATATAACATGCCTTCTGAGCATTGTTTTCCATCTTGTCCCTAATTATAATGAGTGCACTTACTTCAGTTGTTATTAATGAACGTTACTAAGGTTAAGGTTAAGGTAAACTTTATAGTCCCTATGGGGAAATTTGTCCTCTACATTTGACTCGCTGCCGAGGCAACCTGTCAGGAGCAGTGGTTTCTGCAGCGCCCATCTCCAGGTCTTGTACTAGGCTTGGTCAGGACTTCCATAGCTGGAGGATTTTTGCCTAAATACAGTTTGGGGGAAAACAAAGACTACAATTTGGATGTCTATGGACAAATAAAGACCACCAAGCTAATCTCTTAGTGGCTGTTAACTATGGTCTCTGTTTGAAGGGCGCGAATAAAACCTCCTGAGCGCTGCACCCCGGTCATTATTTCTGATTGTGAGAACATAATTGGTTGATGGAAAACCTTGTTTGAATGTTCCACTTGTGAAAGGTAATCGCAAACAAGAAAATTAAGACTTAAAATGCAAAAGACTATGTTATTATGCTAATACAAAAGAAAAGTGTTCCAATATTTGCCGCAGATATTGGCTTCTGAGCTGTAACCAGTTTGATATTTAATTATAAATTTGCAGTTTGGAGATTTGTTTTTTGTGCCTGAGTAAACATTTCATCTTCAAGTGTTTACTTTTAAAAGCTTCTTACACAAACACAAAAACATAAAGTTGTATTCATGAATATGTAGATCAATGCAATGTTAGCTTCACTGTGCTAAGATTAAAACAAATGCAGAAAATGAGCCCTCCATCCTGAGGGAGTGTGTTGCACTGTGTGAAAGGGTTTTAAATTCAAACATCATTTCAATAACTAAATGGATGGTACATAACCATATATATCCATACAGCTAAAGCTCGTGAAATCACATTTCTTTGTTTTTTACGTTTTAGCTATCTTGAAAATGGAGTTTTGAAAAGCAAAACCTCGTCGTATTCTGCTGAAGAAGAAGTGAATGGTGATGACACATTGCTGAATCCACAGGGAGGAAGGAGGAGAGCATATATATGGACGACTTGAGAAGTGATTAATTGAAAGGCAAAGGTAGCAATGGTGATGGACAGCTGTGATAGACAGTTGATATGAAGGGACAAGACTGTAAATGTTGACATCTTGATCTACACACAGTAATAAATGGAGCTTTTGAACCTCATTGTTCTGAACTTGTGACTTGGCCAAGCTTGTCTGGTTGGTTACAATATGTATACAAACGCATAGAAAATGAAAATTTAATTTTGCAGCATTGAACATCACTCATGTGTATGTTGTGGAAATATTGGAAATATTTTTCACTCAAAAAAGGGAAATACCAATCGGAAGGTTGACTTTTTGAGGTAAATGTTTAGTCTATGCAGAGGCTGTTACCACGGTTACTGGCGCTTGTAATGGCCTGTTCATTTGTATTCGCTCAAACTAGTTAAGTCCAAGGTGTTTAGTCGGCTTTACCAGCTAGAGTGTGTGCTTTAGATTGGTGAAGGAAACATAAATGTATTTTGGAATAGACGCGGCCATGTTTCAGGTCTGAAGCAGGGCATACAAGTGATTGCTTTGATTTTAACAACAGTGTTTTACAGTTCTTTACTTTAGCATTTACTCGTGAAAAAAATAACTACAATCTGAGTTTTTAGAGGGTCTTAATAAATGTATGGTTTGTGGAAAACAGGTATGAGGGACTGAACTCTTTCAATGATCAAAGTGTTTTTGTTGGACATCACATAAATTGTAATGTTTACGTATCTCAGAGCACAACTATATTTCTTATTTCCCTTGACATGTATTGACTTGCATTTAATAAAAAAGTAAAGTGAATTTTTAGTGGGTTGTACACAAGGGAAGCTGCCTAAACCTGAGCAAAATCTATAGGAGACTGATTCCATGAGAGGATAACAAAGAGGCTTGTGGCTGAAGCAATATCTGCTGCGTTTACTAAAAGCATTATTCAGCTGGGATATTCTTTTTATGAAGCCTTGGAGGAGTCACAGAATAAAACCCATAAAACAGACAAGATGATTAAATTTGCTTATTGGTAATAAGTATTACATGGTCACCTTTTTGTTTCAAAGTTTCTTGTCAGTAAAGTATAGTACGACTTAAGTCTTCAGCCACCAGACTTGCATATCAAGAACCATCTTTATCTAAAGGAAACAAAAATTACTACTATTATTATTGCATGAAATGGGGTTGTTGAATGGTTTAATTATGAATTTATGCAGATTTGGTTTCTTCACTGGCACTATAAGCACAGGTTAAAGTACTCTCCATAAGGCGTGTTAGATATAGTCATGTCACCTAATGACATGACTCAGAGTCATGATGCTGGTTTCGATACTTCTATCAGTATCGCGATATTTTGATAAGGTCATGCACATTAATGAGGTTGCATTGTTGATTTTCATGTCAATACTCCACGCTCTTCGTCACGTCCTGTAATCTCCTCCCACCGTGAGGCTGTATTGAAATGACAGGGTGCTGGTCTCTCAAGTCGCTGCTGGTGTGAGTGCGGTGTGCGGTGTGCGATCCAGGCAACCGGCACGCAGCCGAGTTTAACTGAAGTCAACTTTATGCAATTTCCCAGCGATATCGCCAGGGCGACAGCCTCTCATTAAACACATTTTGAAGAGACACATGCAAGAGATTGGTCAAAGCACAAAACGTGCTCCCAATCACCCCCTCCCTGTGCTAACTGTCTGTAGAGAGCTGGCGATGACATGAGCGTGAACAGGGCTCAGGAAGGCGGGTTTGTCGCTCTTGGTGTGAATGCACAAAGGACAGTCAGGACTAAACATTGCGATTTAGCGTTTCAGTTTTATCCTGCTAAAATCTGGACCAGTCTTCCTGAAGATGTGAGACAGGCCTCTACTCTGACTATGTTCAAATGTAGACTAAAACTGTCGCTGTGCATATGACTGGAATGATTTTACCTGCACTCTTCTCTTTTAAAGTCAATTTTATGATTTTAAATAATTATTTAAGTTTTTATCAGTCTGTATTGTGATTTTAATGCATTTTTCTGTTCTGTGAAGCAATTTGAATTATATTGTGTATGAATTGTGCTCTATAACTTGCCTTGCCCTGCCTTTGAGCCAATCACTCAGCAGCAGAATGACCTAATCACAGTCTCAGCAGTGCGTGTGTTAAACCTGATGAAGCCTGCAATCTTAGCTCAGCGCTGACATGTTGTCAGTCCGTTAATGAGGCAGTGTGGAAAGTGACAGTCACACTGTTGGTGTGGACTTGGCGGGAACAGAGAGAAGTGACGCAGGGTCCTGACTATACACCAGTGACGTGCAGTGAGGTTCATGCCTTGTGAGGCACTCACTCTTTCAGAGTCAGATTTACCAATGCGAATGAACCCAAAAGAGCACCTTAAACATAATTCGATTGAGAACAGAAAAGCAGTTGCACTATATATCTCATTTCAGAATTCTTTACACAAACATGTGACATATTTGATTAAAGGTCAAAATTTATTCTAATTGAGCCAAATTCCAGCCAATTTCAAGCCAAAAGAGATAAAAGTTTATGGTATTACCTTTACATTTTGATAAGTCAGATTGTAAAGAAATAAACAAGTTCAAGAACGACGAAGATAGCGTAACAGTCCACGGGCTCAGGAGCGCCCTCTGCCATGAGTCAGTGATATTTTTTGCCTCACCGAGTGAACTTTTACTGCTGTTTTTATCGTGAATCTGCGCGCCGAAACACATTTCAGAAATACATTTCATACATTATCCAGAATATGGAAGTACAGAGCACATCGTCAGAGTGTTTTATTTGTTATATACAGAGGGACAGCGACACATTATCTGCATCGCACCAGCACAGTTTGTGAGGCATTACACTGTGCACCGTGAGGAAGAGCGCGGTGCTTCCTCACGTCGCCCCTCCTCCCTGTATTTGAACGGGAGTTACGGGACATTCTGATATTTCTTAATTGAAAAAAATATTGTTCCATATTGGGTTCAAAGGGAAAGGGGATTTATAATTAATACCAGATGACAAAATATTAACTTTTATTATATTTTTATAATTCAGTTTTTTTTCTCCCAAGATTGACAGGTGAGGCTCTGCCTCCTCTGCCTCCCCTGAAAGCACGTCACTGCTACACACTGCTTTAAAACATGTACCTTAATATAAACAAATCACCAGCTGTTCCAAACTTTTATTCATGCTTTGAATGGGTACATAATGCACTGACAGATGGGAGCAAAGTATTGCCATTTATGTCTTAGGTCAAAATACCTGTAACTTTGTAAAAAATATCTGCAAATGTACTAATATACTTTAGTAAATACCCTCAGAGAAGGTATTGGGTCTACTTTGGGGCTACATACAGTTAGATTGAGTTAGCTGAATAGGTCTGCTGAAAGTATAAAGGGTGCTTTAAATTTGACATCCAAAGCAAGTGACATATAGCTAGGGCTGCAGCCATCGATTATTTTAGCAATCGAGTAATCTAACGATTCTTTTCTTCGATTAATCGGTTGATTTTTTGGACATTCCTTGAGCCATTTACAGGCATATTACATTTTTTTTTTAAATTTAACTAGTGCACTCAAAATTTCCCACAATGCACCTTGAAAAGTAGTGTCCAGCGATGGTCACTAGACCAGTCAATATAGACCACAATGCATTGCAAGAGTCGACAGGTCTTTAACAGGAAACAGCACAACTGAATGAAGCAGAAGAGCTGTTAAAACGCACTATTGACTTGAGAATACGAACAAAAACGCCCTTAAATAAACCATTACGCCGCAAAGTTGCTAATGTTAGCCGCTTATCTTAGCTTGAGTTGCCATCACAGGCAAGAAGTTGTATAATTCAGTCCGTTGAATGTGCGATCCATGACTTGCAAGGTGATTATTTGTCCATAAATATATGCGTGCAAGACGAATTAGACCACTATTTATTACATATATATCTAAGTTTTTTTTCACTCGGACGCTAGTCTTGTGACCCGTGTGGACTTTCGGACACAGCGACATGAGCTGTAACTCTGCAGACATATTGCAGTTCACTTTAGCCCCCGTGTCTTCGCCCCATCACCGCAGACTGCTTCACAGTCACACTCCCGTGGTAAAGTGGTCCGCCTTTTACGAGGCGATGGTAATGAGAAAAGCTGTTGCCCATCTTTTCTGCTGATTACGGTAATCGCAAAAAGCACGGCAGTGGCGTTCCAGTTTAGGGACTAAACAAAACATGGAGAGTGAAATCAAAGTTTTGAAAGATGAAGTACGTATTCATGTCATGTTTTATTATTTATTAAACATAGTGTAAAAAAAAAAAAAAAAAAAAAAAAAAGTTGCCTATTACTTATACTGTATGGATATTTTAAAAAAAAGAACCTTGTTGAAAAATGTGTGACTATTCATTTATGTCATATTTTTATTCAAATGTAAATGATGTATCAAAACTGCAATAATAAAATAAAATGATTATACATTTTTTATAATTCATATTAAAAATTACTATGTATGGCAAATACATCAAACGCCAAATGGACTACTTTGAAGGTCCATAATATCTTATTCTCAAGAGGTGAGTGAGAACCTACACGGTGGATCTTTTCTCACTGGTCCCCTACACCAGCTTGCCAAGTATCTTTCATTTTTACTGTAGGGATTTTCCATAATTCATATTCAAAATCACAATGTATGGCATTTATCAATGATCATTATACGTTATTATAATAGAGCCATGGTCACACCACACTCATACATTTAAAACACACCGCTCTCTCCTCCGTTGTGCTTTAGTTGTGGCAGGTCCGCATGGAACAAGCTCCATGTGAAACGAAAGTGCTACAAGTCGTTCTGTGCACTCCGCCCGCCACAGATTCAGGTGTTTTTAATAAAATATGTAATTTAAACGAATCATCGAGGCAATAAAATAAGAATCGAAGCTTCTTTGTAATCACATTACTCGATTTACTCGATTTAATCGTTGCAGCCCTACATATAGCTAAAGCCTGACACTATTGATATGACCTGGGTCATGTTTTTAGCTTATCTCACTCCTCTTGTAGATGAGCAGGAGGATCGACCTTTGGCACGAGCAGAAGAATCAATACATTCAGATTTGGAGACTTTAGATGAAGGGAAAGTTGAGCTGTCAGATCACCTCTTGAAATTTCTTGACACTGAGCAGAAACAGGCAACTACAATACAATGTAGAGATTGATGGAAAGAATTATGTGTCCGTCTTCTGTCCTTTGCTGAAAGTATCTTTGTGTTGGATAGTGTACACATGCATAATCCTTTTCTAATACTATCCTTTCTATTATAGTAGGGAGTGATTCACAGTCTAAAATTTACATGGGCATTTTAATAATACCAATTCACATTAAATGGGTTATGGACAATTATATTTTGTCCTACAGAATCTTAATAAGATGAAGTGGGGGTAAAGTGAAACCATTTAAACAATATCATCCATAATTGCTAATAGGCTCCTTGCATACACCATGGCCTGTAGAATCTTTGGCTATTACACATTGAGTTCTGTATCTTAACCAAAGACTGGTGTATCAGGGATAGTCTGTAGAACATATGATCTGCCTCCTGGTGTACACAGCCCAATTATTCATCTTATTAGGCCCGAGCGCCACAAGCTGGCGAGAGGCCTATTAGTTCGGCAAGGCCGTGCGAAGCGAAGTGCGAAGTCAATTTTGTCCGCATGAATTGCTTGCTTCCAAACACTCGCTAACGCACTCCTCCACTCATGCACGTCCCGTGCATAATAATTAGTAGTAAGAAAATGTAACATTATCGTCATAAACAGATGAAGCCCGTGCAAAAGTGCGCACTAAACAAGTGCTTCGCGGTCATCATCCCCATGTAAAGCTCCAAGTGCACTAAGTAGCTCACGAATGCATTCCCCAACTCTTGCACGTTTCGTACATATAAGCATGTAATGATCAAATTGAACACTATTATTGTATAGAGGTTTTTATCAAGGGCTAATTTTCAGCTCTCGTCCTTGATTGGGCTTTTCTGCACTTTCTACAGTCTGTCTACAGTGCCGTGATTTATAAGGCATTGTATTCAACTATCATGATAAACATACTGAAGACTGAAATTCCGAACTTGAATGGGACCGTAGCCTTTTTATAATGTTTTATTGTGAGGTATTCTAGTCACTTGGGTGTATATAAAAGATAACTCACTCCTGTCTCAGTATACTGTTTTACAAATGTTGTGTTTCCAAGCTGTGTGCCTGTACAAAGTGGCGCATTACCCGAAGGATCAGCATTTAAGATTGTGTTTTTGTCTGTGTTTTTTCTAAAGATTCAAATGTGTAAGAGTCTTTGGGCATCCAGAGAGATGGCCAGATCAAGAAAAGGTATAATTTTGTTTCCCTTTCTCTTTTAAAGGACTTTCAACCGCTGAGTGCCTCAACATTTCTGCCTTTTGGCCCACATACATTACTCCTATTTTTGATACTCATTCTTGGGCATTTTTGTAAGCAACGTTTTTCTATGCTTGATGAGCACCAGACTGCTTTATTTGTCGTTACTGTTCTCTTAAAGTGAGTGTTTGGGCAGAAGTTTGAAGATCACAATTACTTGGGTACTAGCTAAGCAGGGTTAGGCCTGGTTTGTGCTCGAATGGAGTCCGCTGGAATAACCAGATGTATAGAGAGGCAGCAGAAGCTCAGTGGTTAGACTGCACTTCACCAACCTTGCCTCCAGTGGTCATGCACGCTGGTGAGAGTGAGAATGAGAGTGTTTGATAGTGAATATGGCACAACGAAGTCATGGCAACAATTCGGCGTGTTTACATGTTTTCATTTTCATTAACATGCACTGTCAAATAAATAACTTAATAATAATAATACTTACCTTCCACCACCTAGTGATCTTTCCAGTAATGAATAGATGTGCACGCAGCCTGGTACTAGTGTAAAAATTCTATCCCATTGATTGTAATGAGGCAGAAAAGGCTAATCTAATCTATATAAAAAACTGTAATGTTGCAGTTAGATAGTGCAGACACAGGGTTGTTGTTGTTGTTCTGTTGTTGTATGTTCATTTGCCAATAAGTAATAACTAATGAGTAATTAATATCTAACGTCATCCTCCAGTTTTTAAGGTTTACTTTCTATTAATGTAGGATTTGTTGTGCTTGGTGAAATAAAAAAACATTTTTTTGCCAATGCTTTTCAGGCATTATTGTCCAGAATAATGTTAAATTTAAGACATTTTTCTTACATGATAATTTGGCGTAATGGTAAAAATCTATACAAAACCTTGTTGTAGGTAGTAATGGTTTCTATCAAGGTTGTGCACATGTGGGACAGGCTGTACACATGTGGGGCAGGTTGTGCATATTTGGGACAGGCTGTGCACATGTGGGGCCTGCTGTGCACATGTGGGACAGGCTATACACATGTGGAGCAGGTTGTGCACATGTGGGACAAGCTGTGCACATTTGGGGCAGGTTGTGGACATGTGGGACAGGTTGTGGGGTAAATCCACCAAAGACGAAGAAAATAATGATTCCAAACACTCCTAAAGTTCCACTCCAAGTTTGTTGATGTGACACGGGTCAGGCAGAGCTCTGGGTCTCTTCCTCACGTGTCATTCTTTTGGATGATTCTGTACACAGCACCTCTACAGGGGAGTTATGGACATTTGGTTTGACTGATAAAAGTGTGTTGTGAACGCGAATCATATCAGCTCAGAGAAAGAGATAATGTGGCAACTTTGGTCCTCAATCTAACCGAGTCCACTTCAATTTGTATTGTGAATGAATTATTGTCTCAATTTATTTTAGGATTGATAACTATGAACATTTCACTAGTGTAATGTAAAGAGTGTCGGGGTATGTTTTATATTATGCTTCTTCTTCGTCAGATCTGGATCGCTGATGATCCCTCTGCACTCAAATGCCACCTGCTCTCAGTGGGGGGTCTCTGTACAGAGCTCCATTATAGATAGGGTCAGGCTGTGTGAATGAGTGTGACACAAAGTCAATATGTCTGCCTGGCTCTCTGCGCTTGTTTTCTGAGAATAAACTCAAGACAAAATGGAAAATGTCAATGTGCGGTAGGATGAGTGAAAGAGAGGAAGAGAGCATGGAAATAGCCACATCAATGCAAAATTCTTCAGAAACAATGTCCAATGGCAGTGATTCTTAACTGGTGGGTGGGTCAAAAGGTGTAGGATAGAATTTTCAGCCTTACTAAAGAAAGAGAAGGTTAAGGCCAGTTCATATAAGCATTGGCGTAGACTCGGACAGAAGCAGAAAGGTGTCAGAACATGACTCAAATTTGTGATTTTATTTTGTTCAAGAAATTTCCCTTATCAGTAAAGTTGGTCCAAGTCTAAGGTTCGTTGTTAAAACTAAAACATGTTCTCATTTTAGTGGCTTTACTTTCTCATTTTAATGACTTTATTTTCTTATTTTGACGTGAACATATGTTGCTCATTTATTGTTAAAAAGGGAAAGTAGGAGTATCTGTTAGCAGTCTGTAAGTGAAAAGCCAGGCACTTTTAATTTTGTTAATATTTAGTGAGACACACACATGCGTGGGTGTGTGTCATTAAACACAAGTAAATTGAAATGCGCCTGAATTTTACTGCAGATTGCAAACTGATCGCATTCTTGCCTTTGTGACTTGCCCTTTACAACAATGGATAGGAGCGAAATATGTTCATATGTCATTAAAACGAGAAAATTATGTTGTTAAAACAAGAAAATTAAGTAATTAAAACAAGATAATTAAGTAGAGAAAATGAGAAATTTCTTGTTTTAAGTCTCGCCTCCTCCTCTCTCTCATTCCCCATTTCACCCTGTCCTCTCCTGTCTAATAAAGCCTACGGACAATAACATTTAAAAAAAAATGCTTGGCCTGGCATTAAACTTTGGGCATGTTCACACCATAGAACTATATAGTTCACACTTTTTGCTTCAGTGGACTTCAGAACACAATCCGCGCCAGAGCTCATGACTTCATCGGCCTGGTTGTTTTCAAATTTGCCAATAGAACTGAACTGACGTGCTGGCCGGTGGTCGAGTGGTTAAGGCGCAGCACATGTATGCCAGGCTCCAGGTGCAGCCGGCCACAGTATATTCATTTACTGCATATCCTCCCTTCTCTCTCATCTCCCATTTCATTATAATCTGTCCCGTCCAATAAAGCCTACGGGCCAGAAAAAAAGAAAGAAAAAGAACTTAACCGATTGGTGGTGCAGTATCACCTGTCACCAGTAGGAGGTAATGCATTCTCTAGGGAGCATGGTGTCAGATTGTTGAATAGAAATTACAGGCAATTTTTATAAATATTATTAAATCTGAAGTTTGGAGCAGTGATTTTGATTGAATACAAAGAAGAACACTGGAAATTGATTAAATTCAAATTATCAGGTAACTTTGTCTAATTTATATCTCGCATTTATTCAATTGCAGGTGTTTTTACTGTTGAAAATGCAAGGGAAAGCATGCATTCTTATTGTGAGTCAGGTCAACACTCCACAGATCTGACCTGTAATTTGACATGGTGGCATCACCTGCTTGTTTTTATTGTGTAAGTTTAATGCTGGAAATTCCAGTCAGGGCAATAAAAGCTCAATGCAGGCAAGTTCCACAAGAAAGGTTTTGCAATGCAACATTAAACAAAGTCTTTCTACTTTAATTAAATCTGCATCCATTATATATACACTTCTTTCATCGACAGATTCAGCTAACATATGGTCCTCCTATATGTGGTAAATCTGCAAGGCCTATATTTTGGGTGCGATTAAGCACACTGCAGGTGAGGGATTCTGATGGGAGACACTTAAAGTACCAGACTAAAATGAAAAGATTTTAAAGCAGCTTCTCGGAAGTATAAAATGAATATACTAATTGTCCTCCATCAGGTCCTTCATAGAAAAATTAGTACAAACAAAAACATGTCAATCAAAATGAATTAACTGATATTTACATTTTAGAGATTGAGTATTTTTGTTTGTGGGAATTTTCTCTCAAAACTCACAGACATACTAGTATATTTTCAAAATGCTCTTTCATCTTCTTTTGAATGTAATCTTCTTGATTTAATGTCTGTTTTATGGCTGGGACATCTGTTGAGTTTTTGGAGGTAGTTAAGATTGCAATTTCTTGTTAAACTTGGTCAGCACCAATCTTCTGCTCAACTGAGATGAAGTGAAAGTAATTGTACATTTTTTGCTCTCTGAGTGAGCCTAATTCACTGTATCCACATTATATAGGCCATAGGGAGCAGTGTCTAAAAGTTCCTCCAAGTATCTCCTTCAATAGGTCCCTGTTTTATAAGCGCCAGACAAACCCTTCTGGAGTGACCTTGGTGGACACTTGGATGAGCTCAGTACTTGAGATTGTTTGAGAATTGCAGTGTTTGGTTTTTCATCTTAATCTGATAAAAGGAATGAAAGTACTGAAGAACGTTTGTACAGATGTATAATCTTGATGAGGAAGACACGTTCAGATACTTATATACGTACATATGTACAAACGTACATACAGTACATATATGCGCTGTTGGTTTTGTAAATACTTATGAGTTAGTCAAAAAACAACATCAAGCAAAAGTAAATATGTCAGTCAGTACATTTACATGCTCACCTGGAGAACTGGATGACTGGCCTACTGTAAACAGAATAGCTACTCATTGTTTTGGTAAACTAAAGTGAAAGTTAAAACGTCCAGAGCTTCAGTGTGTTTATTTGTGCTGTGGACAGCCAATGACTTGTGAGTAATGCCGTTCCTAACCTCTGAAAATCAAATGCTGTAAATAAATAAGTTCTCGCTTGTTTGCCAAAATTATGTATGATCGCTGTTTTTATTAGCCATTTTAACTAAATACTGCTAATGCTACAGTACCCCTGAATGTCTCTTAGCCCCACCTATTTGTTTTTTTTTAAACTGCATGTAGACTAGGAAAAGAGTCAGTGGGTAAAAGTGCAGTGACTGATTCTTGAGACCTTGATCCTAATAAAGTGCAGGCTATACATGACATAATGTAAAACTTTCCAGGTAAACCAAGCACATCTCCATGGAGACAATCCAATGGCATACACCTTCCACCAGAGTAGTGTACCTGTAAATTAATGATTATTATATCCATTCAAAACAGAGAAGTGGCAAAGATAAAACAGATACGGAATGAAAATATGCCAGTTACTCAGAGGTGACCGTGTGTATGAGAACCACTAAAGCACAGTTATGAGTTGTTGTATATTGCAAAAAAGGTTGAATTCCTGTCAGAACCTTTAGCTATGGACCCTACCTGGGTGTCTAGGGATTTAATTACACAGATGTTGTATACTGTAATTCTCTGACAAATGTGAGGGCCTTTCCGTGAGTGTATGTATATATATAGTATGAGTGACAGATTGATAACAGTTGAGCTGGATCGAATTGTGAAGTGAAGTTGTACTACATGAGCCACAAGAATGCATGGGTGCTCAATCATTCATCATTTAAACAGCGTTCTATAGCTAATTACTGGTTCATTATTGGTTATTTATTTATTGTTTCAACTCACAAATTTTGAAAATACTGTTCATTTAAAAATGGTTAACTTGGATTCTCCTGCTGTTTTATTGTTCTGTCAAAGTAATTTAATGTTTATTTCTGTAGAAATGTATCATACCTCATAATGTGTTACTGTGACAGGCCCAGATACATTTTATTTTAGTGTTTAATATTTAGCTTAAATTCCAGTTGTGGTTGGTTACTTCCACAATTTAGGACATTCATGTTTTAGGAAAAATCCCCTGATCAGGCAAAGTGAGAGGAAATGGAAACAATCCCTCAAAAAACCCTTCAGTTAACTCAGAAGAAACAATTGTTTTAGGCCTACGAGAACAACACATCTTTAAATCTCATAGTACCTAGTTTTAAGTAGCAGTATAGTTCCAGTCTTGAGTTTGAAGACATTTGTAGTGTGGTGCAGGCTGCATGGGAGAGATGACAGCTCTCAGAAGTAATATTTCAGCGCGGGGCAGGCAGAAGTTTCCTGAGCAGGTTGGCGAGCCACAGAGACAGCGTTTCTAGAAGCCAATATGACAGCCAATCATACGACTGTGAGAGTACAGGCCTAAGATTTGCTTTGGAAGAGACACAAAACCAGTGTGATGGATGTGACAGAAGGATGGAGTCAGTGATGGGGCGGTGAAGCTTAAAATAGGGACATATTGTGGTATCTTTTGGTCGTGCTTGCTCTGTGCTAAAACAATCGTCATGATTCCAAGCACATTTAATAAACAGCTTGCTTTTTGAGATGACCAGTTTCCAAATTATTTTAGAAGACCTATTATTAAAAAAGCTGTGAACAATGATAAGTAATTGAAAGCTTTTTACAAACTTTTCATTGATTTGGGCTTTACTCCATTCTTGCAATCACTGCTAACCCTGTAGCTCACCTCCTCACAACCCCTTCTAAACAGACACTCACCTTTTATTATATTTGAACGCATTATGGTTTCCTGTCCTTGTTTGTTTGTATTCTAATTTTGGCCTATCTGCCCTTAGACCTTGCTGCTCTGAGACAATCCATGACTAAAATATTTAAAAACTCATGAGCCCCACAGCCTGATATAATAATAAACATGAGCTGCATATGCTGTGTTTTTTTTAAATCATGGGTGTTGCATCTTTTTTGAACACACAATTGTAGTGTTGTCACATGTCACAATAGCAACATTTGAGGAAAAAGCTCAATGTTGATTTTGATACCACAATGATGAGTAAAAAGAGACCTTTTTTAAACAATTCATCTCAACAAATTTGAGTTCTTTAAAATCACCACGTTTTTTACCTTCGAAAGTCACCAGAAGAGTCGCTGGGAAAGAAAACCCATGTCTCTGCCCTCTCCTTCCAAATTCCTCACAAATGTGACTAAACTCTTCTCGCTGTAGACTAATCTCATATGGAATATCCGGGCCGAAGAACACTTGTTTGCATTTGTTTTGGAGGTTAGCCTTTGCAGCCTTCATGACGCGGTGATTAAGAAACTATAATCAGTCCTCGTGGTTTGTCAGACGCTGATCTTTTCTGGCCCAGGCGATGGGCTCCTTCTATTGTGAATGTGGAGAGAGCAACTCCTGAGCCCGAAATTAGCTCACGAATGACCTTCTACAGAAAGGTTTTGATATTTTCACCTTCTTCTCCTTCCGCCTCTCTCATATCTGCTCCTAGCGATCACATTGTTCTTTCAAATTCACACAAAGCAGCGTAGATATGGTTTGTGGTAATCTGCCCCCCTCCTTCCAACAGGTGCGGGCCTTGAGGCCCCACATCAGGGACGGAGTTTTGTTTTCCGGTTGTCGGCAGCTGAGTCGGGTGTATTAGCCATGTTAGCCATGTTAGCCATGTCAGACTCGTTAGCTTGTGAGGCGGACTGCTTTCCATCCATCCATCCATCTTCTTCCGCTTTATCCGGGGCCGGGTCGCGGGGGCAGCAGTCTAAGCAGGGACTCCCAGACTTCCTTATCTCCAGTCACTTCCTCCAACTCCTCCGGGAGGATCCCGAGGCGTTCCCAGGCCAGCCGAGAGACATAGTCCCTCCAGCGTGTCCTGGGTCTTCCCGGGGCCTCCTCCCGGTGGGACATGCCCGAAACACCTCCCTAGGGAGGCGCCCAGGAGGCATCCCGGAACAGATGCCCGAGCCATCTCAGCTGGCTAATCTCAACGTGGAGGAGCAGCGGCTCTACTCCGAGCTCCTCCCGTGTGACTGAGCTCCTCACCCTATCTCTAAGGGAGCGCCCAGCCACCCTGCGGAGGAAACTCATTTCGACCGCTTTGTATCCGCGATCTTGGTCCTTTCGGTCACTACCCAAAGCTCATGACCATTGGTGGGAGGTAGGAACGTAGATTGACCGGTAAATCGAGAGCTTTGTCTTTCGACTCAGCTCCTTCTTTACCACAACGGTCCGATGCAGCGGACCGACTATCGGTCGGATTCTCCTTTCCAGTACCTGGAATAGACCTTACCAGGGAGGCTGAGTAGTGTGATCCCTCTATAGTTGGAACACATCCTCCGGTCCCCCTTCTTGAACAGAGGGACCACCACCCCAGTCCTGCCAGTCCAGAGGCATCGTCCCTGACCGCCACGCGATGTTGCAGAGACGTGTCAACCAAGACAGTCCTGCAATATCCAGAGACTTTAGGTACTCGGGACGTATCTCATCCACCCCCGGAGCTCTGCCACCGAGGAGTTTGCCAACAACCTCAGTGACTTCGGCTTGGGTGATGGATGAGTCAGCCTCCGAGTCCCCAGTCTTCTACTTCCTCTTCGGAAGAAGTGACAGTGGGATTTAGGAGGTCCTCAAAGTTACTCCTTCCACCGTCCGACGACATCCCTAGTCGAGGTCAGCAGGTCCCCACCCGCACCGTAAACGGTGTTGGTAAAACACTGCTTCCCCCTCCTGAGGCGCCGGACGCACGTTTGCCAGAATTTCTTAATGTATACCGACCGATAGTCCTCCTCCATGGCCTCCCCGAACTCCTCCCAAACCCGGGTTTTTGCCTCTGCGACAGCACGAGCTGCGGCCCGTCTGGCCTGCGGCGATACCCGTCAACGGCCTCAGGAGTCCACAAGCCAAAGAGCCTGATAGGCCTCCTTCTTCCGCCTGCACGGCATCCACTTAACTCCGGTGCCTCACACCGGAGTAACAGAAGAGGGGATATAACAACGCCACGACAAGGCGCTCTCTGAGACCTTTGCGACACACAGCTCCGAGGCAGCCGCATTGACAATGGAGGGTCGAATGAATGGTACGCTCGCCGACTCAATGTCCCAGCCCTTGCCTGCCCTGCGTAGAGAACCACAATGATTAGCCTTTTATCTGTGTTGTAGATTAAGCCTCTCCCCGGGAGCGCCCGGCTGCAGCATTAAAGATGCACCTATTCTGTAATCCCTGCAGATCCCGTAGGCCTCGCCAAAGAGTTATCCGCCAAAGCGTGCGACACCGATACTACCACAGGGTCTCATATCAACCAGCTTGAATTATGAACGTCATCCTTATTGAATCTTGTCTGTCTTTTCGGCCCGAGTCGCTCCTTGTCGGTCGTCGGTGCATATACTCCACTCTGCTCCCAACTCTTCCCCTCAGCCGCCTTTAGAACCCTGCAATCTCCACTGCCTGAAGAAACAAAGCAGGAGATAGTACATTTCAGCCTCTATCTTACATCTACTTAGGCTTTTTGAACCACTTACCAGTGATGTTGGTAGAAGAAAAGCTGAGATTTTTGGATGTGTCCTTGGAAAAACATTCTCTTTTTATTACTAACCAGTCCATACCAGTATCTCTTTCAAAAACATTCAACGTGGTTTTCAACCTCAAGTGCAGACAGAAGGTAACAGATATAGTAAAAAACAGCTTGAAAACGATGCATTGCACGTTTACCGCGCCGCCTCTCCACAGATCTAACCTTTTTCTTGCAAACGCCTGCCAAGTCTGTCCGGCTTCCTCGCCAGTCGCAGGCTGGTAAATGATGTAACAAATCTTCACCAACCAGATAGGTATGAATTGATAAAATCCGGGTTGACAGTCTCCGCCCAAGTCCTCCATAAATTCAACAATGTCCGAGTGTCCAAAACACTGGCGAGATGTGGACTTCGAGTGAGTTTCGAATGACACACAATATTTTTACCATAATCAGGACTTGAAGTAGAGCAAATCACGATACCAAGTCGAGCCTGCCTCTTGAACCGGGTCGCCGCTTGAGCCAGGGTGTTTCGCTCGCGGTGCCAGCCTGTCCGACCACAGCACTTGGCGGCGACAAAACCCCTTTTACATCTAAATGAGCTGTAACAAAAGCATGGATACGCACTTGCGACAAAACATGGTCCGATCCTAGATGATGGAACAAGTCGCGCTGAAAGACCATATTAAACAGGAATTTCTAGCACAAGAAAGTCCAATAACATCTGAAACACTCGCTCGAGGTTCAGAATCGGGCGGCGTTCTTCCCAATCACTCCTCTCCAAGGTGTCACTGTCGAGTTGCCCCACATGGGCGTTGAAGATTCCCCGAATGAAGAACACGAGTTCCGCACTGCCCAGGATCCGGAGGGTTGTGTTAGGGCGAAAGCTCTTGTCCCCAGGAACTAGTATGCCCTAGAATTCTTACATATATAACCCACCGATGACGTAACACCTCTAACAAATATCTCGCAAAAAGTTCAGACAATGCCTCAGCACTTTTGTTGTTCTTAAGCCCGCCATAGAGAACACTGATAACTATTCCAGCGAAGTTGTTATTGGTTGATTTAGAATCTCTCGTAACCTCTCAACACACAATCAAAACCCGCGTGAAGGTAGCGTAAAAAGAAGACACCCTTCACACCCCTCTGCTCGCATTCACACTGGCTGCCAAACCCTCCAAACATAATATTTATCTTTCAATTTGAAATGCAAGGTTGACATGATTCGACGTTGGCCGAGTTCAAACAGACTGAAAAAGAAGCCCTCACGTCCCCAGCCCGTACGTTTACTATGTATCCCAGACACCAGTTTGACAAACGTTCCAAACAAACAGCAAATGGAACCTAATTATCTAAAATCACTTTTCCAGCAAAATACGTCAAAGCCACTAACTTGTAACCCACAGCCCCAACCAACCTAGTAAATGGACCGATCCTGCCGGTCCTCCACGCCCCAACTCATGCGAGAAATCCAGGATGCTGATGCCATTCGGTCCCATATTTCTGCCCCCTTGACTGAATAAGGACTGGACCCCCTCACCCTGACCATCCCTGCCACATTTGGGTTCAGAAAGGTTCCTGCGCTTCACAGTGTATTCGTACATCACCGGTGACAGAGAACAGCTTAATGTAACAACAAGCAGTCAGCTGTGAAGGGGATTGTCTCTCTCGTCGTCGCGACTATTCCGAGTCAATAATTCACTAAGTTAGACTCGCGAGACCGAGCATTATCAGGACCTCCCTGAATGGACCTATCTCTAAGTAAGGCTACCAAATCATCTCCCCACCTTCTCCATTTCCCACCCACATGATAAAGATGAGATAGGCAGAAGCAGAGCTTGGCTCTTGCTCAAAACAACAAGAAATAAACACATTGGATATTTATTACTGGTTAACTGAGTTTTGGATTTCTATTAAAAAAATGATTTAGTTGATTTTATGAAAATTTTTTATTCTTTTTTTGGGTCTTTTTTCCTTTATGATTTAGAACATGTGATCCCGGAACAATGATATCAAAGTATATGTGGGTGACGTTTTACTCACTTCATTGTTACAAGATATTATGTCCCAAATTATTAGACTTTCTGTGAACTTTTTCATTTTCCGGTTATTTTTTTAAGAAAATTCCGGTCGTCTGAGGGGCCATCTGCCGTCGATCGTGCCCCCAGGATCCCTCGCTACCAGCCCTTTACGGATCCTCCTGCATTTTTTGTGGTTGGGTCCACGGGAGGACGCCCCACGTCGAGCTCTGTTCTTGGGTTCTGCACTCTCTTTTGTCTGCTGTGGTCCCCTGGGGATATTAAGGCTGGCCAACCAGTTTGTTGCGGCCTCGCGTCGAGCACTGGCCACCCCGTGGCCCTGTGGCCCTTCCAGATGGTGGGGCCCGGGTAACGCCGTCCGGCGACGTTTAACTGGCGCTTTGATGTATTACTTATTCCATAGGTTGCTTGTGTAACCGATCTTTGTGCTGACCTTCGTCACCCAGTGACCTTTTATGTTTGCCTTGGTCGAGACCCTACCTAGTCGTGCTTGAAGCCCGGACTAGACATATGTCCTGAGTATCATTCGTGGGCCTTTCAATCCCCTCCACCACGTTAAGGTACCATCGTGTTCAGTTCAAGGAGGTATTTTGTTTATTTTTTTTACTGCTTTTCCTTTTTTTTTTTTTCTTTTTTGAGATTTAGTGTGGGTTGTTAAAACTTTGTATTTTTGAGGTAAAATATTTTAGGTATAATACTTTTCTTTGATTTTTGTTATTTTTGCAACGGACGTGTTGTAGTACACGACCAACTTGTGTATTAGAGTTCCCCACCCCCAAAGGTTTATTATTAAGGAATAAATTATCCGAGTTTTAAAATATAATGTTTTAATTTTCCGTCCATTTCCAAAGCAATCTTTTATCTCTCGTACCTGACTAAAGGTACCGTAGGCGGGTTTAATATGTGGCCCCCCCAATTCTGGCACACTGTACTTTATGCGAATTTAAATGTAATATATTTTTATTTTATTTTGAAACGTGGCAAGTCGGACTCCGCTCCGATCCTGGACCAAGCCTGTTCTTTTCGTCCAGGATACCCAAACCTCTGACATCGAAACTTTGGAGTTGTGTACAGGTACATTCACACAGATGACGAGCCAGTAGCAGCCTACAGTGTGTATTAGAGTCCAATATGCCGAGCTGTGCGATTATCCACCTATGTTTCAAAGAATGCAGCGTTGAAGTCTTTTTGTTTTTTCTCTTCTATTGCTCTTTGGGTCCCCTCTCTCTTCCCCGTCTGTTCTGCCCCTTCAACCTGCTCTCTCCCTCTCTCTTCTCCCTCTTCTCTTCTCTCTCTCTCTCTCTCTCCCTCATCATGGCCCTAAGTTATTTATGGGTCCTGCCCTCTCTCTCTCCCTCTCTCTTCCTCTCTCTCCCTCTCTCTCCCTCTCTCTCTCCCTCTCGCTCCAAACACGCAGGAGCCCGACCCCCATTGCCCGCGCATCACCTTGCGTCAGATTGCAGCGCTGCGTGAGAAAGACTTAACAGCAGATCAGCCGTTACTCGTGATGTTTACTTTGACTTCGTAAGAAATAAGCGCAGCGCTGACTGAACGTGAAGGTTTTTGTATGTAACGCCCGTCAGCCAATCACATTGCAGCATTGTTTCACGCAGAGGAATGTCAGAGTCCAGTGTGTGATGTTCTGATCAGAACAAACATCTCATGTCAGCTTTATATTCTGATCAATCTTAAAAAGAGCAGTAAAACAATTACATTTATTTTAAAAGCACCATTAGACTATTTGTTATAAAATATAATACATTTGTAAATTGTGAAAAATTACAAGGCATATTATAATTGCGTATGTTATAATATAAAAGATATATTAGAATATAAAATGGCAAAGTAGCAGAAATGCTGTCTTTTCATGACAGGTGTGAATCTTCACTTCTCATGTGCTGTTCATTCTCCGTGGGAATTAACATTTTTGTACTGTGTAGTTTTATCATTGTTGATTGTTAATGCCAATTACCAAAAAATGTGTAAAGACAACTATTACATTTAAATTTTTAGTTAAAGAGAGAATGTACATTTTAACGTATTTGTTTACATATATTTCACTGTCATATTTGTAGTTCTGCTGATGTTTGGTCAGTTTGTACTTGACCTTCCTTGTGTTATGTTATGATGAGTGCATGCTATTGCAGTCCATCCATCCATGTTAAGTGGTGATTGCTTTAATTGAGAAGACAGTGGAGATGATCGTGGACTTCCGAGCCCCCCAGCTTCCCCTCATCATGACAGACACCACCGTGGACTCCTTTCACTTCCTCGGCACCACCATAACCCAGGACCTCAAGCGGAGGCCCACCATCAGCTCCCTCATCAAGAAGGCCCAGCAGAGGATGTACTTCCTGCGGCAGCTGAGGAAAGCCAAGCTGCCAGTGCAGATGATGGTGCAGTTTTACACGGCCATCATTGAGTTGATGTTTTAGGTAGATTTATTTTGTTATGAACACAATTTGACCCTAACTATTTTTCAGAGCCAATACTGTATTAAGTATTAAGTATACTAATGTATTAATAACTGTCTTTTGTCACTTTCTCTTGGCACAGTTTAAATCTCATCATCATTATATAGCATTACAACCTCAACATTTTAATCTTACTTTAGCCGGCTGTACCACATCAAAATGCACCAGAATACAGGAAAAATCCTGAAATTTTCTGGGGCTGTGCCCCCAAACCCTCCTGTTGCATAATTTAAACTGCTAATGTGGCTGTAGATCCTTTACCCCACTACAAATACATTTGTAACAACATCTATGTGTGGTGTGTTATTTATACAGGGAGTAGAGATGATGTCAGCGGAATAACCAATTTGCATTGTGGAAATTTGAGTCATCAATATTTGAGCTTGTGAGGTGCTGATGATAAATTAACCAAGATGGTACGCAAACGGAAAACTGTGGCATTTTGGTGTACTTTGTTTGCAACAAAGCAAGTTCCTAGTTTGTGAATTGTTCACTGACAATGGCAATAAAACCGATTCTGATGATTTGGTGAGAGCCCCCAAGGAAAATTTCGCTTCGGGCCCCATGAAGGCTTGGGCCGGCCCTGCTGACAGATTAATGTGGGCCTGTCACCAAATACAATGAAATAACTGTGAGACAAAACTGCCTGAAGGGAAGATTGAGGATTTCCTTTCTACATGCAATAAAGCTGATACGGTGATCTTAATTCTAATCTTATCACAGCCTCGCTCTACTACACGCACGTGCATTGTATTGTTGCTTTTGAAGAGTTTCTGCTTCCCGTTGTGCAGAGCAGCAACAATAGCTGAAAGGAAAGAAAGCCAACCATTTATTTTTGTACAATAGACCATTTTCTTTGGAATCCAATGGTCACATTTGTTCTTTCGACAAAAGTTAACAACATAAACCTTGACCACATTGTCATTGTGTAGGATAAAAATAATGCATTCTGACCAGATTCTTTAGGACAATAGAGCTCCTTCCCTTGATATTGACACAAAGTGAAGGATTTGATAGTAGATAAAGATA
>BJKM01000104.1:1287500-1426001 GCA_015082035.1 Chaenogobius annularis
CATGTTTTATTACAATCAATCACATTCACAGAGAAAGCGGAGCGGAGCGCGGACATGCGAGAGGGAGAGCGAAAAAGAGCGAAAAGAGCGACCGAGCGCATCGCACTGTCACTTGCTTCATCACTCAAAAAACACTTTCACCATTAACAGTTTTATGTGTAATTGTAATTTGGATTGGTTTAAGGCAAGGCAAGGCAAGGCAAGGCAAGTTTATTTGTAGAGCACAATTCGTACACAAGGCAATTCAAAGTGCTTCACACAACAGGAAAAAATGCATTAAAATCACAAAGACATGGCAGAAATCACAATCTTAGTTCAAGACATAAAAGAGAAGAGTGCAAAGAAAAGCATTTCAGTCATATGCACAGCCAAACAAAACAGTTTTTAGTTAGTTTAGATTTGAACATTGCCAAAGTAGCGGCCTGTCTCACATCCTCAGGAAGACTGTTCCAGATTTTAGCTGCATAAAACTGAAATGCAGATTCCCCATGTTTAGTCCTGACTCTGGGCACCAGCAGGAGGCCGGTCCCTGAGGTCCTCAGAGTCCGAGATGGTTCATATGGCACTAACATGTCCGAGATGTACTTTGGTGCTAGGCCATGGAGAGACTTGTATACAAGCAGAGCTGCTTTGAAGTCTATTCTCTGAGCCACAGGGAGCCAGTGCAGAGACCTGAGCACAGGACTAATGTGATCGTACTTCCTGGTTCTAGTCAGGACCCGAGCAGCGGCGTTCTGGATGTACTGCAGCTGTTTTACAGCTCGTTTGGAAGAGGCCAGTGAGCAGGCCGTTACAGTAGTCTAATCTGCTAGAGACAAACGCATGGATAAATCTCTCCAGGTCTGGTTTAGACACTATACTTTTGATTTTGGCAATGTTTTTTAGATGGTAAAAAGCTGCTGATGTGATTGATCTGACGTGGCTGTTAAAATTCAAATCTGAGTCCATTATTACCCCCAGATTTCTAACTTGATGTGTAGGTTTTAGAGCGAGACTCTGGAGGTGACTGTTAACACTTTCTCTTTGTTTCTGTGGGCCAAAGACGATGATTTCAGTCTTGTCTGAGTTCAGCTGGAGAAAGTTGTTTTGCATCCACACACTGATCTGTTGGATGCAGTGACAGAGTGAATCCACTGGTCCATATTCACCTGCCGTCAGTGAAACATAGATCTGAGTGTCGTCTGCGTAATTGTGATAGGACACATTCTCGCTGCGTATCAACTGACCTAACGGCAGCATGTAGAGGTTGAACAGAAGGGGTCCCAGGATTGACCCTTGGGGCACCCCACAGGTCAGGGGCATCTGGTCTGAGACACAGTTACCAATTTCGATAAAGAATTTCCTGTCTTCCAGATAGGACTTTAACCAGTTTAGAGCAGTGCCAGTGATGCCCACCCAGTCCTCTAGTCTCTGTAAGAGGATCCCATGATCGACAGTGTCAAAAGCAGCACTCAGATCTAACAGAATTAAGACTGAGGCTTTGCCCGCGTCAGTGTTCAGGTGGATGTCATTTGTCACCTTGACAAGAGCGGTCTCAGTGCTGTGATGAGGTCTAAAACCTGACTGGAAAACATCAAATGAGTTGTTTATTAAGAGGAAATCAGTGAGCTGTTGGTAAACAACCTTTTCAAGGACTTTGCCCCAAAATGGCAGATTAGAGATGGGCCGGTAATTACTCAGTACTGCGGCATCAAGACTGCTCTTCTTTAGGAGAGGCTTTATGACCGCAGTTTTCAAAGACATTGGGAATGTTCCAGATTGAAGCGACATGTTAACTATTTGAGTGAGTGGTGCTAACAAACTGTTCAGCACAGACTTTAGAAATCTGGTGGGTAACACATCGAGGCAGCATGTAGATGAACTCAGGCTGGTGATGATCTCCTGGACAGTTTTGTCAGTTACAGGTGCAAAGTGAGTCAGCTCTAAGTGTGTAGGTGGTTTGAGGGTTATTTTTTGCATTGTAGAATTGATAGCATTTTTAATGCCCTGAACTTTGTCATTAAAGAATAATGCAAACTCATTACACTTGGATGTGGAAATGAGTTCTAACGGCAGCTGAGCTGGAGGGTTTGTTAATCTGTTTACTGTGGCAAACAGGACACGCGAGTTGTTACTGCAGCTTCCAATTATTTCAGAAAAATATCCTTCCCTAGTTCTACATAAAATGAGGTTGTACATGTACAACTTCTCTCTGTAAATCTCTTTCTGAACCTGGAGCTTTGACTTGCGCCATTTTCGTTCGGCCCGACGGCACTCCCTAGGCTCTGATTAACCAATCAGAGCCTATTGCTGGACAGCCCTGCTGAACAAACTTATGCTCAGCTGATGTGTCAAGAACCAGCAAAAGAGGCTGCATTTCAATGATTTGTTTTGTTTGTTTATTTATTTATTTTTTACATTTTAGGAACGCATTAAAAAACGGGATATCAAACAATGTTATTGCTCACTTCTTTCATTGCCTGTAAATGAGGCAAGAAAAGATACCTGAACAGACATAATCATTCCTCCCTATATCAGTAAACCTTCTAAATCTAGGCCAAAGGGCAGAGCATTGATTGTTATATGTATTATTCTAATGTGTTTGTCATATTTTCAGAATCAGAAAGGGGTTTATTGCCATTGTCATTGAACTGAATTCACAAACTAGGAACTTGCTTTGGCATTAAGGTGCAACATACAACTATGAATAATAACAGTAGTGAACTAAATCAAAAAAGGGCATGCATAAAATGTAGAATTTACAAATAAAATATACTTGGTCTGAATATATACACAATTTACAGCTTTTCAGAATAGTGCAATAGTGTCTGATGGACTGTAGCCTCCTGCCTGAGGGGAGTGGCTCAAATAGGACCATGTCCAGGGTGAGAAGGGTCAGCAGTGATACAACCTGCTCGTGCCAGAGCCCTGGAGATGTACAGGTTCTGCAGAGATGGAAGTCTGCCGCCGATCGCCTTCTCACCAGAGCGCACAATACGCTGTAGTCTCTGTTTGTCCCTGGCTGTGGCTCCAGCGTACCACACGGTGATGGAGGAGGTGAGGATGGACTCAATGATGGCCGTGTAAAACTGCACCATCATCTGCACTGGCAGCTTGGTTTTCCTCAGCTGCTGCAGGAAGCACATCGTCTGCTGGGCCTTGATTAGGGAGCTGATGGTGGGCTCCCACTTGAGGTCCTGGGTGATGGTGGTGCCGAGGAAGCGGAAGGAGTCCACGGTGGTGATGGGGGAGTCTGTTAGGGCGAAGGGGGGCTGGCCGGCCTGGGGACTGTGACTCTTCTGAAGTCCACGATCATCTCCACTGTCTTCTTGGCGTTGAGCTCAAGGTTGTTACCACTGCACCAGGACAACAGTCCACCTCTGTCCTGTAGACAGACTCCTGTAGACAGACTCATCCCCATTTAAGATGAGCTCGATGAGCGGTATTGTCCGCAAATTTGATCAGTTTTAGAGAGTCGTGGCTGGAGGTGCAGCAGTTGGTTTACAGGGAGAAGTGCAGAGGGGAAAGTACACAGCTCTGTATCATGTGTATTTCCTCTGTGTGGCAGCCTGTGTGTCCAAGACAACTCCAGCACAAATAAAGTAATCTTGATCTTGATAGAGAACACTTACAATTAAAGTGTATAATTGATGAAACTCAGATATGGTTTATTATTTTTTGACATTTTGATTTAATAATGCCGCTGTCTTTGTTATAAAAACGGTATTTTTGTTGGTGTTTTAGAGTCCGTATAACCCAGATAATAATTACAACAATCAACATACAATTATAATTATTCTAGTCACAATTAGTCAATTAGTCGTTGCAGCCCATAGTCACACTATAAGATGTGAGGAATGCTTATGCCCACGGGGCAATTTTCACACAATCAATTGTGGCTATGACCAAAGTTTGTCTGAGCAAATATCAGGCTCTAGCCGCCAATCTGTATTTAGACAATTTACAATCTGTACATTTTGTGTACATACCAAGTTTATTTTTAGTTTTATTTTAGATACTTTGCTATTGATATTATTACTTGTAGTGTGTTGTGTTGCATCTTAACAACAAAACTAGTTACTATGTTTGTGAATGTTGGCAATAAACATTTTTCTGATTCTGATTCTGACAATTTTTCCCTCACTTGCATTTCTTAGTTTAACATGGCCCCACAGGAGCCATATTTACACCAAAGGTCATATAGGTTGACTTTTGGAATCACACTATGCTGCAAGCCCCCTTGGCCTGTATTAATTGTATATAAACTTCTCTTGCTTAAGACAGCCAATTGGTCTCCAGACTTTTCCTTCCACCCTTTCTTGAACAATTTGAAAACTTCTATAACAACCGTAGTTTTTCCGTAGTTTAACTAAGGCCTCTGTTCTTCATGGGTACGTTGTGAGTTCAAATCCAGTTCTTGACAGTTTACTGCATATCCTTACCCAGTCTTATCCCCTTTTCACGCTGCATTGTCCACTCAAATAAATACATTTCCAAATCTTTTCAGACAGACAGAAAACGTTTTTAATGCTTGTAATAATTTTACTTGCAAAATGGTCAGTTTTATGTAGCCTATTTCCACAATGTATTCACTAGCATATATGCTTCAAAAACAACGTCCAAATTCATTTTTAAATCTTTTATACCACATTAATTGAATCTGTTTGTACTCAGTATTCATCCTATTGGCTCAGTATTGTGTTGAGTATTTGAGTGGAATTGACAACCCTCTGACTATTCCCTATGGAACTCAGGACTCTTGAAAAAACATCTTGGTAGTTCAACACCATACAAAAGTAAAGGATCTCTGGCTCTGTGTTAGACATTCCATATCAATCTCTGAAGTTCAATTTCCTTTTGCAAATTTTGCTTCACTATGCAACTATTATTTATCTCTGTTGTGCAATAAACTGAAAAGCAAAGAAAATACAAATCTCAAAACTGACAAGCAACTTCTTTTTAAATCAAATCTGCTAATAGCATTAATCCGTATGCCTATTTTACCATTCTGCGACAGCACAGTGCAGATTGTGCCTCTAGGTAATTTCTTCCCCAAATTTTGCCTGTGGTGAATTCAAATGGAGGCGCTCAGCAGGTGATTCAACACGTGTGGGTTTATTATTATTAGAAATGCAGCAATGTGGAGTCCCTAGAGTGTGTGGTGTAACCAACCAGGTGGAATATATTGTCCTAGAATAACTTCAGAACTAGTCACAATGTATGAAAATACTAAGCACATGCTATTTATGCTGTCACTCTTCTCGTCTTATATCTCAAATCTGCAGCAATAGTTTTCCATCAAGGTTAAATACCACCAAATCTATTATTGGTAGAAATTGATGGATGTGTATGGATCCTGCTTTAATCCTTCATAGAATTTGTCTTATATCTATACTGTTATTTAGTCATTTAGGTTTGTTCATAAATCCTACGAATTAATTTGGTGGATTATAAAACAATCTTTTATCATAACATTGATTTCCAATTAGTCTATTACTGCTAGAGATTTAAATGCTGTGGACTTTTAATAGTTGTTAAAATATTCTTTACACCTTTGTTAAATGAAGTTACTAAGTTCAATATTTTTAAAGTGATTATTTCAAGATCTACAAATGGCTTGCCTTAAACTGGCACAGACTCAAATTTTAGCAAATTATCTACTCTCTCATTCTCTTGGGTCCAATTTCAGAAGATTATGCACATTAACAGAAGTACAGCTGTCATCACTTTGGCCAGAGGGCCACCGTAAACCCTTTGGATTTATTGAATGATATGTCAAGACAAGATTTTTAGAGGTAGTTTTGAAGTGAGGAACAATTAATCCATATTCTCGCTGATGTGTTATTTTCAACTTGGTAAAAGTAATTTTTTTGTGGAGTACTTTAATTTGCTTCTTTCTAAGACATCAAAAATGTCAATCATGTATGCATTCTTTATGTTATAAACAATATAGCCTTCAAATAAAACCAATAAAGCTCATATTCTGTTCTTCATTGGTTAGTTTTAGTAAGAAAAACACTCTCGAGATTTTCGATTATGACACTTAAATTCAGATAGAATAATGCACTGACAAATTCTGACACGTGGACAGACAGACAGTCGAACTAGACAGCAACAGAGAGGAGAGCCTTAATATTTCACATCTAATGCATTATTTATGCCACAGACCAGTTGGGCTCAATCTGCAGCCTGCTATGGCTGAGTGAAGAGTTTTCATTTGGCGCCATGTCTTGGTCGGAGTGTGTGACTGGAAAAGCATTGGATGAAAGACAAAGATGAAAGCGTCTGTAGTCCAAAGGCCTTCAGTAAGATCCATTTGAGAGAATATGGACTGTGAGCCTATGTTCATCAAACTAAGGGGTGAAGGGGGAGACAAACTAACACTCAAACACAAGCGCAATTGGTCCTAAAGTTGAAATACATTTTGAAATGTTGCTTCCCTGAGTCTCTCATAATTAGGCTACACACATTATTTTAACACTGGAACTTTTCAAGATTTCCATCCAAAACTATTCTAAATCTGAAATACAAGATATAAGTTTATATTCTGTTGTTTTTATAGGCTATTTGTATTCATGTACTTATAAAAGTTGGTGAATAAAAAAATGTCAAGAATTTCTTTTGATTCATTGATTTGGATAATTTTGTTTAAATGTTCTATATGCATTGTTCCGCATTGTTCTTAAAATTAAATAAATAAACCCGATTCATCGCTCATTTGTTCATTCTTGTAGCATTTTGTCAAACTTTTACAACGATTCTAAAATGATATAGGCTTCTCCGTGATCCAGCTGTTTTGGCTTTGCGCAACAGGCTCCGCCCCCGCCCCCTGCTATTGGCCCGCCGCTCGGTGCGCGCTGAGGATGCGGCTCGATGGGGGATCACAGCCTGTCAGCGCAGCTCTCCGGCTGCTCAGCGGGATTCTCCTCCGCTGCACTCCGGATGACACCCCACTCTGCTCGGACAGTCTCGCGGAGTTAACAGGCATGGCCCCCGGCGCTGTACGTAAACACGCACTGGACTTTTGAGCGCACTCGGAGCTGCAGCGTGGACACAGCGCGAGGCGAGCCCATGGAGGCACGGCGCGATGCTGTGCACAAGGAGAACGAAAACTTTGGTGTCGACATGCGTAATCCTGAGCGGCATGACCAACATCGTGTGTCTGCTTTACGTGGGCTGGGTGACCAATTATGTGGCCAACAATAACGGGGCTTCCAAAGTTAGCGAGAGCCGCGGAGATGCCGACAGCAGAAAGTTGGAGGAGGACAGTAAAGGCGAGACGCTGAAGATTATCGAGAGGCTGGAGCGGCTGGAGAGCGTGGTCAACGAGCACATCAAAGGTAAGACGGTTTGTTTACAAGCGTTTGTCACGTGTGTACTTGCCTACGCGAGATTGAGGCTTGTGAACGAAGAAGAAAAGCAGTTCATAAAAGCAGTTTTTCTTTCATTATGTGCACTAACTTGTCTTCGCAACTCGCTGCCAAATGTTGTGTTTCTATTTGCCTTTTTTTTCTTTGTTATTAAGACACTGTAATTAATTATGACTGTGATTATAGTTTATAGTAGCCTTTTTATACTCTATGGCAGTGTAGAATGCCCTTTTTATGCCCCTGTTTATTCTTATCTTTAATTCACTCTCCCAAATTGTTTGTGACAAATCTTAAGTAAGAGGTAGCGTGGTACAGTTGTGAGTAAGGCAATGAGAAAACATGAAACGCATTAAGTAATCAGCTGGGGACACTGGCTGTGCAAAAAGTCCCAAGGGCTTGGTCCAGTTTTTCATTTATGTCTGATTGAGGTTTTATAGCATGGATACCATGTAGGCTTTTATAACATTCTGAAACAAAACTGGATGTCCTGCTATTTGCAAACAAGAGCGATAATAAAATCTATATATTTGAAGATTTTTTTATGGAGAACATTAGCCTACTTTGAACATTATACTGGAAATTGAGTTGCTGAGACTTTGGCACTAGAGGGTGCACCATAGCAGTCCAGCCATGATGGCACTCTTCTCTTATAGTGGTAAATGTTCTACGATACACTTTAATTAACAATGAGATCAAGATATTAAACATACATATATTAATCTGTAAAGACACATCTCTCTAAATAATTGTTCAGTTCATATTAAAAATAGATTATAGGCTGGGTAAAAAGTTTATTGTAATAATTATTATTAAATAGGTGTACACGTTTTTATTATATTATTATCATATCCATGATTACACTGTGCGTGAGTGGATGACATCAAATCCTCTGACAGTTGGTGTCCTATTTAATGGACTATTTGTGTTTGTGTCATCATTCTTTTAAAGCCACAGCCAACTTGTTTTACAGCCTACATTTAGTAATCAGATTAGGCCAGTCCTTGTAGTATCCAGGGCACATCTGGATCTGCCATACCCATCATTATCATAGTATGCATTATTACTAGTGACCATCTTTGTCAAATATCATTTACTGCTATTTGGTACTTATTACATTTTTATTTAGTTAGTTTCCCCTCATCTACTCCACATAATGATCCTGCATTGTGCTGTAGAGTGGTACATCAAGCGAGGAGAAGTGGGACAGGCTTTTTCTTCAGCCCCATGACAGGCCATGATTTAGAGAGCACAGAATTTAGGAGAAATATCCAATGCACCATAGCAATAGATAAATAACACTTTAGAATCCCCATTGAGAGCTCAGTACAGCAGAGTCAGTACAACGCAACTTTAACTGTTTTCCAGTGTAATTTCTACACTACTAAGGTCAAGGATAACACTGACAAGGGAGTTCTGGCCAAGACGACAGCACAGATAAGTCATGACATCAACACATGTTATGTCAATCTCAAGTGTTTGTTACTCTTTTAAATAAACATATACCAGTGGCTTAGCCTGCGAGTGTCCAATGCTGCCCAGCCAACACGCGTGTATTTAATTGATTAACTTAATTGAGTTACACACAGTGCAATTAATCAAATTTGAATCAAATTGAGATCCAATAGTTTTACATTTTCAATGTGAATCTTGTTATGTTTTTATTGACAGTAAAAGCACGCTGTTTGGAATGGAGCTCAGACTTTAGAGCAGTAAATTGAACTATATTTTGTGATAAATAGCAAAAATTAGCATTCTTTATGGTCAGAAAAGGAAGCATGAAAGCCATATTTATTAGTTTATAATGAGAAAAACTAAAATCGATCGATTCTTTTTTGTGTCAAATTGCCCAACCCTAGTTACAATTATTGATTAACTGTTAAGATTGAAGTATGGGGCAGTAGACATTTGAGTCAGTTTGACAACATCCAAATTTGAATATTTCATATAACCAGAGGTGATCAATGCTTTTAATTACGTGATTAAAAGGACAGATACACCAAGTGAACTATTTCTCCAAAGCAAGTAAAAGAAGCTCTCAAAGTATTACTTAAAGGCACAACATGTAACTCTCTGGAGACAGTCACCATACTTCAGAACATTCTCCATGCATATAGATACATTTCTCTCCATAGTGTGGAATATTATAGTCAAAGAAACATTTCCAAGTAAACAAGCAGGAGGAGGCTCTTCTCCAAGTTAAGTGAAATTACTGTAAAGTATTTGTCTTTGATCAGGCATTACTTGGGTGGCTATATAGCCGGGAAGGACCCCTCCTTACTTGTTTTTTACTTTGTTATACTAACTAGGCAACTACTTTGTTTGTTTGTTCTGAGTGAACTACCTCTGCACAAAAATAATATATATACAAGTGGGTTAACTTAAAATGTTGCACTTTAAATTGCACTGTGAAAATAAATGTTTAATTGAACTTTGATTATCTAATAATGCAGTGCTTGTTGCATTACTGCCATGTTTTTTATTCAATGAAAAACGACCAGGAAAATCAGCCATCGGCCGACCAAACGGCATCGGCCTTAGAAAAACCCATAAAAACATACAAAAATAGAAGGGGCAGAAATTAGGCGGGGGGAGATTATCAGACACACACGTACAGACACACGTACAGACACACGCACAGACACACACACACACACACGCACAGACACACGCACACACACACACACACACACACGCACAGACACATGCACAAACAACACCCACAGGCACGCACACACACACACACACACACACACACACACACACAGACACATACACACAGTTTCTAGATTGTTGTCCCTCTATTTGTGTAATGTCTGTATTGTTGTCTGTATTTTGCTGTTTTTGTTCTTGTTGTCCTCATTATTGTTACTGTTTTGTATCTGTAAATAAAAAAAAGAAAAAGAAAGAAGAAAAACCCATATCGGTCGACACTTATCAGTGATATTCCGCTCACTACCTGTACAGATGGGAAACTGTGTTCTTTGCTTGAGACTTTGGCAATGACAAGACATCTGCACACCTCAAGTTTCTACTCAGTGCACTTTATTTCTAAATATTCTGGAAGCCTTTCTGTAGCCATATGTGTTTTACCTTTATCAGGTGTTATGTATTTTAAAAATGGTGACTTGTAAAACAAATGTCATGCTACCAGCTTTTGTATGAAGGAGACCTATTGTTAAGTGAAATGACACCTATTTAGCGTCCATGCGTCAGCTCCAACCTTTGCCAGTGCAGCACTCCGAGAGCACTTTGCTTCCTCCTCGCTGCGTCCTGATGGAGCAGTGAACTGTTGACTGTGCTAATAGAAAGTGCCTCGGCTAGAAGTGGTGAGTGGATCTACCCTCCAGAGCCCCGCCAGATTACATTATCACTTCACTCCTCTGTTTACGAGTTTAGGGCTTGTCACTGATACAAAAAGAGCAGTTATGAAGGAAGATAATTCAATAGACAACAGGGAGATGAAATGAATCTGGGGAATTTGTTTTGTATAATAGACTTTTAGTGCAAGTGACAGAGGACAGAGTCAGCATATAGTTTAATTCAGTAAATGTGACCAGGGCTTATATTTATAATTATTTATACAAGGGGCCTTGAAGCCAGAAGCCAATAAGAATACAATTGGTATGTTCAAGCCAAACACATGGATTCCCTACAACCAAACTGCAACTAGATGTATTACAACAGTTGATCTACAAAGGGCAAGGAAAATGTGCAAGTATAGTTGAGCGAAGAAATGTGTGTAGTGTATTTGTTGCATTAGTGAGTATAGATTGATCCCATAACAAATCAGTAAGTTCCATATTTAGATTTGTTGAACAATTTTATCAACTATTCCTATTTTGAAATATATATTTCTACATACTCTACAGTGGGGCTGGGTAATGCCTAGTACCTCACAATACTGATACTAGGAACTTGATAGTAGGAACTTGCAGCAGTCTGTAGATTAAGAAGTGCAATTTATAATTACTTTATGTTGTTTAAAAAGTATCACAATACACTTCTCTGTATTGATACGCATATTGCCATGAAGTCTGTCACGAAATATCCCAATATCAGTATCAATACAGCCCTAGTGTACAGTAAGACTCTAGCCAATGCCTGGAGACACGACTCTTGAGTGAACTATCCACATCCAACGTGCTGTGCTCGTGAAGCTCCTCTCTTTCGTGACCTCACCATCTTACCCGCCGTCCCATCTGGAGTTTAGCTCTGAGTGCCTGTTTCCTTCACTTAGCAGAGCGGTAACGGGAATCCGCAGTAGTGTGTCAGATATCAGGTGGCCCCAGCGCTGGTGCTGGATTTCACTGCTGACTTCAAGGATGCTCTGGCTCAAGAAAAAAACTACTGTATTATGAAGGATAAATTAACAAAAACAAATTCACATTTTCACACTTGGGTTTATTGACAAAAGCCTGTTGCCTGCAAGGTTAACACAGGAACTATACGCTTTATCATTTGACATGTAAACTCATCTGTGCTCTGCTTTGTTCCCTGATGTGATATTTATAGAAATCTCTTTATGAGTCTATGTAAGTTGAGCTGAGCTGTCAGAGCAGTGCAGTTGGGAGAGCCACGGGAGGTGGGGCGGCGTCTTTAGCAGTAGATTTGGCATGTTTGATGTCATTAAACATGTTTGACTCCAGAGTGAAGTGTGGACAGAGTCAGCATCTGCCTATGTCACAGTCTACCACAGCAATAAATTGAGTCAAACTACACATTATCTTTAGGACTCATGCACGTGATCGTGATGATTCATACTTAACTTGTGTATCCGATTGTAAGAAACAATTCAAAATGATAAATACATCTTAGTCATTCTATATGAAAGTTGTTTGCCACCACTTACCTTTTCTAACCTGTACGCTTTGAGTGCAGTTTGATGCTAATTTTGTACCTGTCCTGTGTGCCCAGAGCACATTCTTGAACCACATCACATTAGAGAGGTGCCAGTGCAGTGTGAATTTGACACACTGTGATATGTCTGCACTCTGGTGGGAGATCTCAAAACATGTCTCACTCTCTCACACTTATAGCCAAGTGTGCTAGCTTCTCCACCAAATCTGCACATTTCAAGTATGGAGATAACTTATTCATTACTTTGTAATTAATTAATGAAGACATGGAGAGTAGTCAAGTAAAGACTTGATCAGATCATTTCTGGCCTAGAACTCATTTAGGGATTGTAAATACAATAATTATGTTGGTATAAAATTCATACAATATAGTCAGGATAGACCCTTCCAGCGTTTATAAACAACGCGCCTGCTTTTTAGGAGCTTTTAACTAAATTATAATTGTTCCCACAATGTCAATTTATCATTCAAAGTTTTATTTAGAGTGATTTATGCATGCATTTAGAGTAACCTTTAATCTTTAGTCTTCACTACTTCCCGTGTCACGCCCACTGCTCTTCATTTTCTTCATTCAGCAATTTTGTAACTGAGACATAGGTAAGATTTGGCAGCTTTGTGTAGTCACTTTGGTACTAATGAAAAAAAATCGTCAGCGTTTTTCAACACTGAAGTTGACAGTCTTATCATTAGTCTTTTTATATAAATATTATGATTTAACATAATGATCCATGGGCAGGGGCGAAACTCTCAGTTTGGTCTTGGGGGGTCGCTTTTAACACTTTAAATGGGGTTGTAAAAATACAACATTGTTAATATGATTAATATTAAAATACTAATGTAAGTATTTTCCCTTTAAACAGTCAACATTTATTCAGAAATCAGTTTATTTACAAATAAACTTTTTTTTTCAAAGTGCAATTAGGTTTGAACGAAATAAACAGAGCATTGTATTATCAATGAATACAGTCAGACACAGAATTGTATTTTTTTTTCCTAAAGGAAAATTACTTAAACAATCAACAAACAAACAAACAATCAACTCCTAGCAAACACTAGGAGATCACTATGGGAGTTTAGGTTACTCATAAATACCTTACTAGATACAGCAAAAAAGCAAAGCATAAAGCAAGACACTTGTAGTAAGATTCAAGTCAAAACTTGTAACTTGTTATTATTATTTTGTAAAATGTGATGCAGTTGAGAAGAAAAATGTTTCCACCAACTTTGGCTACAGAGGAGGATGAAGTGTGTTAACTCTGTAGAAGAGTCCTCACAGCGTTATACTTTTTTTTTTTTGAAAAAGTTTAAAATTTTTAACTGGGGAAACACGTGCATCTACTCTTGTCTTTTCATCACTTAATATGTTTTAAACAATGGAATTGGATAAAGAGCGTTGTAATTGTGGAATTTGTGTCGACGTTTTTACGGAAAATTATAAAAGGACAAGTTTGTAACGTATAAAATCACGTAGGCTGTATATTGGCTGTTTCAGTCATCATTAGTGCTAAGGTTTAATTAAATTATTATTTTTTAAATTCAAGGTATGATCTGTCAGTGCACAAAAGGAGCACAGCGGCTTTAAAATCTCATAAATTACGAGAATCCACATTCGAGTCAGGCAGGAGGTGTTTGTAACGGGCTTTAATTACTAAAATATTGGAACACCAACTTCTGAGTTCAGTTATTGTAACCAGTGGGCGTACGCTCATCGTTTTCTTCTGGCAGGACGTCTAAATCCCGAAACATAATGAACTTACCTGATACGTAGAGTTTAGATTTTCGGCTTGTGACTTCCGTCTCCTCCTCCCTTTTCAAGATCCCGTGCCTACGACATTAAGCTGTTATTACTCTTCAAGGTTTATGGCAATACATTTGCTTCACCGTGAAACTTACGAGGCGCTATGCGGTATGAAATAGGACCTTATATCCGCGCGTCTATTACTGTCATCACAATCCAAACTTGTTTATTATACAGAGTCATGGGGAAGTGTAAGAGTAAAATTGAAGTCCTGAATGATACATACGAGTAGCTAGGCTTTGCTGGGCTTAGCTAAATGAATACAGCTGGTGCTGGTTCAAGAGAACATTTTCTCATAAGTTCTGCCCCGGTGCGAACATTTTTTAACAAATGTACAGCGCTGCAGGTGGCAGTGCACGTCACCACGCAATGGACTAAACCAGGACTTAATTTTCCCAAGAGCCAGATTTTTCGGCGGGCCAAGGCCTCTGAGCTGGAGGTGCACAACATGCCACTGTAACAAATGTTTGGGTCGTGCAAAATATCTCCAACACAGTTTAATAAATTTAGTTAATACAATAAAATAACTGCTGATAGATTAGATTTTTGGGAGAAATACCAGAGAAAATGCTTTACCAACATTGCCCATCCAGAACTGAACCAGAAATAAACTAAGACTAACTCAAAATGGCTTAAGTAGCATTCCGAAGTAAACAAAGACCAAACCAGGTCTAAATTACTGTTAACGCAGAATGAAACCAGTAAATAAGATTATTATATATATTTTTTATATTTGGAAGATGGGTTGTGGGCCGGATTAAATTGCCTGGAGGGCCTGGACTAAACCAATGTGTCACAACTGAAGGGGTAGATTAGTTCTCTTCAGATTTTAAGATTTATTTAATAATAATGAGTGGTGTGTGTGAATAGTAATCATAGTAATCACACTATATAACTATATAATAACACTTCTATTGAAGGTTATGCAAGGTGAGGTGGGGACACTTTGAGAGGAGAGAGGACACCAGTCACCAAGGGGGGGTCTAGACCCCCGTCCCCCCTGTGATTTCCGCTTATGGCCACGGATATCTTAGATTAGAACTATATACATGACAAAAACAATATGGTATTCTTTAAAGGCTGGTACTGTTCCATACGTTGGCTCTAATGTAATCCCTTCTGTCAGTCACAAAGCAGAGATCTGTCTGTACTCACCGCAGATGTGAAGAAAGTATGTGTTTTCAGAGCTGCGTCCCAATCGTGGCGCGGTGTCGAGCAAAGTGTCCCGGTGTGCGTTGGCCTTAATACTATGGCCTTATTAGAAAACATCACTTTGTTTAGCAAAGTTCTATTTGAAGTAGCGATCAGCGCCGAAATTAGCATAAATGCTACCAACAATATAATAAACATTTTATTAAATTTAACGTAATGCTGGACATATTGCACCAAAAATATAGCAGGCCACAACAATTTGAGAAAGACATTTTTGTTGTTACACCAAGTGCCACAAATCCTACATTAATTAGGGAACTTTAGAAAATATGAGCTGGGTGCTTGCTGGTGGCGTAGTAGATAAGGGTGTTGCACATGTGTAGTTGCGACCAGCCCTCAACATTTGCTAAATGTCTGTAACCCCTCTCTTTCCTCCTTTCATGCTACAACTGTCCTGTCAAATAAAGCCTTTGGGCCTAAAAACATCTATAAACAACAACCATTTGTCTATGTTATCTACAAGCATCTAAATTAAGTAGTTTTATTTGCTTCATTAAAATGAATGAGATTGAACATATGTAAAAGTACCTAGCTGTGTGCGCAGATATTATAAAAATGTCACTCCTGGAAGGATGTATACACAAACATTTTAGTTCGGATTAAGTATCTTCACAATGAACATGAAAGATTATTTATGTCAAATTGGGCCATCATCCCTTGCACACACACACACAGTCATTAGTTGCAAAGAGTAACCATGTGACCAACATGAAATCTTCTGTCACTCATTGCCTCATAAACCCCACCAATATTTTTTGGCATGTGCATTATAACACAACAGCTTGGCCCCATGGCCACACAAGACGCTTGCAGGCAATAAGCCGCATAAAGTTGTCAAATAGAGAAATGCCTGACACATTTACTGTCAGTGCATTTCTTAAAGCAGGACGTGAAGGAAAACCCAGAGGCTGCAGAAAAATATTAATATGCATAACAACAACAGAGAAGAGTGAAATGGTCCTGGAACTGCATTCATTGCAATTAAAGGTTGGGCGATATAAGCGCTTATTGAAATACATTGAACAGAAACTTGCCGTGTAATCTTCCAAACAAGGGTATAAAGTGATATTTTCTACACTACACTTACAGGCATATTTTTTGCACATTTCTGGTAGATTGCCATCATTTTGTATGAATATGTCCTCAGGATAGTAAAATATATCAAGACATTCATGTTTAAAATTAGATTCTAATTCTTATTCTAATGTTCTTTTGAACTTTATGAACCATAGTGTTGTTAATGGGAGGACACAGTCATTAAATTGCTACCAGTAAAAGGATAGTTTATAGTGTGGTATCATGGTATCTATTTACATGGACTTAAGTTTCTTACTTTTGTAAGCTCGAAAGCAGTATTTAACCCTGTGTACATACAAAGTGTCAAAACGCTACAGCCCCGTGTTGGAATGCCTGAAATTTAGCTGTGATTCACGCGCCACGAGCATCTTTGACACCTGAATGACAGAATGGAAATCTGTGACACACAGTTACGCTTCTGAAGCTGATTCCCTTGTTATTTATGGAACAAAGACATATTCCCTGCTGCAAATGATTATCACGTATGCTTCATTTATCCTGATGACAACGTTTTGCGAGAGGTTTATACTAAATCTTAAAAAGTTTTGGCCACATGCATTTCAACTAAATTAAACAAAAATGTATTTTTGTGACGCCTGAAATCACAACAGCGATTGCCTCTTAGGGCAACAGTGAGAACACATTAAACAATATTCACCGGGACTTGGCAATGTCCCAAGGTCCTCTGTCCTTATACCCTCCTTGAGGAGGTCCACAGTGAAGGAGTGGTCTGACCCCCTTGGACGGACAGGTGGACGCGCTTCAATTTGCAGATAACTGTGGCGTTGGAACCACCCAGGAGGAGAACCAGTTCTTCGAGGCAGATGAAGAACCGTTCATCTGGAGTAGAGACCGTTTCTCCAGGCAGCTGAGGAGCATCTGGATCCACAGGTTCTCGATGTGCCTGTTCCATTCCCCACGGGGAAGTGGAAGAAGAAAAGCAATGAACAGATTGCAAGTGAAATTAAATATACAATATTGTTGGTAGAAAAAGTACTCGCAGAGGATAGTGCTCAAGCTGCCATACCTCCCCCAGCATTGTTGCTCCTAGGGCAGCGTAGCTGGGAAACAGTACGTTTTTATTTCTGGCCTGACCATAAGATATTTAAAAGAGGAATGTTTAAGCCCGGTCTTAAATGAAGAGTGTGTCGTCCTCTTTAATGGACCGGGAGCTGATTCTATAACACAGGAGCTTTGTAGCTAAACGTTCTACCGCCTACTGTGCTTTTAGAGACTCTTGGGACCACCAGAAGTCCAGCATTTTGAGAGTGAAGTGCTCTGTTTGGATAATATGGTACTATAGCATCTTTGAGGTAGGATGGGGCCAGGTCATTTATGGCTTTGTAAGTCAGGAGGAGAAGAATTTGAAATTTGATTCTAAACTCAACATGAGCCAGTGAAGAGACTTTTGCACCGACGCAATGTGCTCTCTTCTTTTAGTTCCTGTTAGTAATCTTGCTGATGGGTTTTGAACCATTGGAAAGCTTTTTATGGAGCTTTTAGGCAACTTTACAAGCAGGAAGTTACAGTAGTCTAATCTAGATGTAACAAATGCATGGATTCGTTTTTCAGCATCGCTTTTAGGCAAGATTTTTCTCATTTTAGCGATATTATGCAGATGCAAATAGGCAGTTTTACAGGCTTGATTTATGTGCGCATTGAATGAGAGCTCCTGGTCAATTAAGACTCCAAGGTTTCTTACCGTAGAACTGGGGGCTACAATGACATTGTCTATTTGAATCTCATACGGTTGGGTTAGTACGTGTATCTTTGGCTGCGACCAAATTCGGTACCTCTTCAGGCAAATTTCTCCGTGAATATGTCAGATTGTAATAAAACATGCAGTATTTTGAAGCTTAACATACAGAGAACACGTTTGAGCAGCAACATCCCTACTGTCCCATCTGTCCTTGATTTCTCTGGGTGATTTACCTGTGTTTGCCTTCCTCCATGTCTGGCTCTACTCCTGTGCTTGCACTGAGCAAATGAGCAAGAAAGAGGATAAGACCCAAACTCCCAGTTTTTTTTTTAAATGATTATTAATCTAATGGTTACATTTATAATGGTCACATTTATATAGAGCTTTTCTACCTCCAAGGCACTCAAAGCATGTACAATAGGCTCTTTTATTTTTTGAGTATTTGACCAATTGTAGGCCTGGACTTTCTTAAAAAGACTAATTAAACATAAAATTTAGGCAAAGAAGCCAAACAGAAAACTCATTAATATTTCACGGAGACATTTTCTATCATTGCACATTAGTGATATTTGTGAAAAGGGAGATTTTGCGTATGATTATTAAAAACACCTAATTAGGCCAGTTGAGTCCCAGAGCATGTTGAATGTTGTGGTTACATTGATCACTCTAAGCATCCAACGCGCTAAACGCCTTGTCCATTGTTCACACATGTTGTTTGCCCTTTGATGCCTGTTGGCCTCATTTGCCCCGCTTGATTCGCCTAAAACATGTCACGCCGCCCACCTGACCCGCGCCTTATTGCTTTGGTTGCACATCAGCGCACCTCTACATTGAAAATGCTTGTGCGTTCGCATCTTATGTGTCTGTACCTTTAGACAGGACAGTGCTATTGAGTTTCAATCTGCGATGGGCCAAAGAGGGCAAACCCACCCACGCATACAGAACACAGTGATGGGTCAAGTTTGCACTAAAACACTGTGCAGTATGAAAAACCAAAGCATGCGACGCATCAGTAGAAGCATTCATATAAATCACATTGCTATAAAAATGACAGTTACAGTTAATTGTTGCTTATCAGCGCCTTATAAATAGTTAACTTTGGAACCTTATTTTAAAGTGTTACCAGCTTTTAATATGTCATCAGTTAAATAAACTGAATGATTTAAACAAGAAATCAAATTCTCTATCCCACAGGCTAGCAGTCGTATTTGTATGAAGGACAACACCTGTCTTCACCATGTCTTCACTGACAGGGTAAAAGTTAGTCTTTCTATTTTATTGATACCCAAATATATTGACCGACCTTGACTGTCGGCTCCTCCCCTGTCGTCCATCTCCTTCCACAGATATCCGTCTATTGTTTCCAATGATGAAGTTTTACATCAAGGATTAGAGATCGTCTAGTATATCGGGTAGATATTTGCATTTGATTTATTTTGTTTTTTTTATATATTGCCATTGACCTTAATTTTGTCCTCAAGGCCGATTTTTTGATCTAGCACTTGTTTGGACGGTTATTGCCACAGAACCCCCTCCGCGCGGTGAGTGCATATAGAGAGTGACCAGTTTTGGAGAAAAGCGGTAGATTTGCTCCCTTTTTTCCAATCCATAGTATACAGCATTGATTTAACCAATAAAACGTCATTGTAAAACGAAAACTAAAGTTTCATTGTTATAGCCTTCTAATTGTTGTTGTTCTAAGTTAATACTTTGTAGGGCTGCAACTAACAGTTTTCTAATTCTAAATGCTGTTTTGTTTATCATTATTTCCAGTCTTTTTTTATAACACAATAAAAGGTCACAAGGTCATAGGATATGTTCTCATTGTAAAGTCCATGTGGCTAACCTCACTCACTGTATTGTACTTTGCATTTTTCCACTATCCCCTCCATCCATAAGATACTGTATAATACTTCTCACATGGGCTCATTGCGTTAATTGGACCCTGGAGGACTGGCGAGGAGTGGCATGGACCAATTATGTTGCTTGCTTCAGACTTGGATATTACTTTATTGGATCTGTAAGATAAAAATAGACTGGCCATAGCTGTCAAAACTGTCAAAATGCAGGCTACATTATAATCACTTAATGCTGCGATAGGTTGTAATTACTGCGGCAGACACAAAAGGTTAGCACTGTTCAAGTGTCTGGTTTGTAGCTTTTCAAAATAGACCTCAGTGGGTGTATGGCCAATCATCCATGATAAAGAATATTGCAATAACAAGAATCTTTTGCATTAAAGAGTGGGTTTTGCTGTGTTTTATACGCAATATGTGAACATTTTTACATTTATTAAAAAGGGAAAGTCTCCACAAAGATGAAAGGAAATTCAAGAGATCACTTTAATTTTCTTTCAATTAGGGCTGTCTGCCTTTAGTCATCCCCAATCTTCATCTAACTCACTCCATTCTGCTGCTGTCCATATAAATCTTCATAATCTAAATAGAATTTCAGGTCAACTAATACAATATTATGAAGAGTTATATGGACAGCAGCACAAAGGAGAAGGTATGGAGTGAGTTAGATGAAGATTGGAGAGGGAATCATGCACTTTTTACATATAAATACACCATTTCCTAGTAAATTTTTGCCTAAATACCTAGTTGTTTTTCCATGAACTCTGTGCACTTCTGGTGTTTTGAGAGCTTTTGCCATATCACTATTTCAGTCAATCAATTGATTGGCAAGAACATGTATTTTAGTTGACCGAGAATTTCTTTGGTAGACAACATCCTAAAACTCTTTCTTATTGTTGCTTTTATCTAGTTTTGGATAAAGATTGAGATCTCGTCATCATTCAAATTTTAAACAAATGCTGAATACTTCATCCAAAAGTATTCTGACCCTACAGTGTAATACATTTATTTGCCATTAGTCGGACTGTTCAATGGCTCTTTAGTTTACTTAATGCTAACTACGAAGCTAAAACAAATGCACTTTCATGGATGTTTTGCATCACACTTGCAATAAACATATTTTGACATTCAGTCCCAAGCGGGACTTCTTAACGCTTTATGTTATTTAAGGTGATAATGCTCCAATCCAATTACACTTATGAACTTGTTTTAAGACCCCATAAACCCTGGTGTGTCCACTGTTTTGGAGCACTTTGGCCAGATGTTTGTTTGTCAGACTTGTAGACTTTGTAAACTCATTTGTCATTGTCAGTCAGAGCATGTTGTCCAGCCGACAGGAGCAAGGGCTGGTGTCTGAAATCCAATCCCCCCGGGCTCCCTCCACTCTCTTGTTTGGGCCATAAACACCTTCACTGCTGCGTGTTGCTTTGTGATGGAGGCCTGATTGATCTGTTGTGATCCTCGGCTTGCTCAGAGGATTCTCGTGATACGGACATGGGATTTAGGATAAAGCTGTCTGTTTATGGTGTTACCTCACCTCCCTCCTCTGTCAAGGTCACTGTTAGGACGTAAGTAGAGGGTCCCATACAAAGCCCCTTTCAGTAATCCAGAGATGGGAAGGGCTGAATGCTGGAAAGAGAGAGGTATCATTTTGAGAGAGGATATCTACTAGAAACAATAATCGGTTGGTCTGTAATGATATGTTTTTAGAACAATATAATGCATATTCAAATAATACTAAACAATACAATTACAAAGCATTTTTTAACAATTCAGTCTTGTTCATGCAAACACGTTTACGTTACTCTAAAGCATATTCACACGCTAATGAAAGCATTATTCCATTCAAATCATGGTTTAAATCTTTGCTTCTTTCCTTGTGCTATCTACTCCCCAGCGATGGTAGCTTGAAGAAGGATCGGGAATAAAACAATTTAATGTTGATTTAAAGTAAATATTTTTACTTAACACATTTTTAGATTGTCTCAGTGTGTGCTGATGTTACGACTGATCTGTGCTAATGTTTTGGTCAGCACTCGCTTGAAAAAGAGACAAGTTATCTCAGTGGAAAGTATCTGGTTAAATAAAGGTTGACTAAAAAATAAATAATTATTAAAACTCTTAAATTTTTTAAAATCACGTACATACTAAGTCACTATATTATATAACTAAAATGTCTCAAGCCAGCTTATTACTAAGGCTGTAACAATTCGCCTATTTCTTTTTTTCCGAAAACAATTCCATTTAAAATTCCATTTAAAAGCCAATATTTTCACACAGTTTTGAACCGCAACAGTAAATTTGTGACAGAAGAATATTTCATCCAATAAACCATAATTAGTTTTCAAATGAATACGGCTCTCTACGGCCATGAAGTCCTTGTATAGTCCCTGTCATTATTTTACACCAGTACATTACCATATATAGAGTGTTCAGCAGACTTTGTTTACTAGCTTTGTGCCCGTTTACTTGTGGAAATACCTTCCTAAAGGCTGTTGCTGTCATTATGTATACATCCATGCGCCCCAGAATAAGCCGCCACAAACACCGCAGCGGCGTCCTGGCCTTGAACTTGATGCGAATACCATTGATGTGCTAAATCTCAGAGTGAACTGTAAAATGCTCCTGCACCGCGCTCTCCTTCTTTTCATACATTGCCTTTGCTTTGGAAGATTATCAGGGACGCGTGTGAGTTTACCACCCACTGTTGCTCTTCGCCAACTGAGGCCTGTAGCAGTTTTGAGCGGCCCAGCGGCTGTTTAGCGGGTTCTTTTCCCCCTGCAACATCCTGCTGCCGCACACACAACGCTCTTCAAAGACTCTTCTGATTATCCCATGCCTTTGAGCTCCAGCTGCATAGTAGACTTTTGTGTTTCCTACAGGGCATTTACCTGGACCTCAGGCTGTTTCAAGCTATAGATGTGGACAGAACAATGGACTGAAGAAAGGGTCCCTTTTTTCTAGCTTGGATGAATTCCTAAATGGTGCCTCCATCAACGGAAAATAATTTGATGGCTGTTCTTACGTAACGGTTGAGCATACACGCTTTGATTTCTAGATTTTTATGTATGTTTCTTATCCCTTGAACAGAAGAAAGACATTGTTGCCAAGAAAAAAAAAGCGCAATTTGTACAATTTAAGTGAGGCAGAAAATCCGTTTTCCTTTAATGTGCATTAGAAACCCATCATGAGCCTAGAAGACTTGCTGAGTACATTGTGGACAGTGTAATAGCATTAACAAGTGTTGTATTTCAGACTAATGGATCGAGATTTACAGTAATCATTGGTAACCTAATCAAATGAACAAATGTGAGGAAAAACTATGCATGGCACTCAGAGTTGGGTTTTCTCTCTCTCTTTCTCTCATAACTTGTTGCTTTATGGTGTTCAGAATCATACAAAGCGCATTTCCCCGTTTCTTTCTTTTTTTCTTGGCTAGGTAATAACTTAAACAGTGTTTTAATCATGGGAGCTTGTGACCCACTGTGACTTCATAAGGAAAAGCTGTTGATGTAGTCCACCTGACCTGACCATGTTGACATTTTAGCACTCCTCTGTCAGTCGAGATGATTTTGTCTGTCTGCTGATCCCTGTGTGATGGAGGCGTCCTGCGAACTTCAGTTTGTGCCTGGGGCTGTTGTGTTGACAGGAGCACGGGTTTCCTGCGTCAAAGCACCTGCCGCTGGGCCAAAACCCTACACTACATCCTCATTTATTATGTCACAGTCATCTCATGTCTGCCATTTCCAAACCAGAAGTGTCCTGTTTTGTCCCATGTGCAAAATCATTTATCATCCAGTAATGTATCCCAGATTTTAATTGGGAAATGTCCATGAAGAAACCGAAATGACAGGATATGGGATATAATTATTATACCAGTCAGAATATGTGCACTGCTAATTCTGATTAGCGCAATAATTAGCTAAATGAAGGACCTTATTACCAGCCATGATAATGTTAGATCATAATGAAGGGACTTGTAGAATATTAAGTAGAGTAAGTGCTGTTATTGTGATTGGGACATGAGCTTTTCCCAAAGACTCGTTACATGTACTGCTATTTTGCCCACAGGGGTTGTTATAATTACTACTGCCATCTGCCTGGTTGTTTTTTAAATTTTTTATTCTAATTATTACCTGCTTTACATCCTTTGTACTAACATTTATCACGCTAGTTGTATTTTACCAGAAGATGTGCCACGCTGCAGCACATGCTGATGGCCAATTGAGAAAAAAACCCAGAACACTGGGCGGGTAAGGGGAAAATGGCATATTCTGAGCAACGACGTCTTGATTGCAGGAGAATAAAAATGACTCAAACATGCGTGAATCACTTTAAATACAACTTTGAGTGGTTAAATGGGAAGATGGAAAAGATAATCTTTTTTTTTCTCTTTTTTTTGGTTTAAGGATTTATTGGCCATAGGCTTTATTAGACAGGACAGTATAATGGAGATGAGACCGGGGAAGGATATTGCAGCAAACTGTCGAGAGCCGGATTAAATCTCAACAACACTGTGGGTTGCTTACATGGAGCGCACGTGTGCTATCCACTTAACCACTGAGCTATACGGGAGAACAATTCTAACATGGTTAAAAGCTTTTTAAGTTGATTTAGCATATTATGTTGCTTTCATTACTTTCTCATTCAGAGAATTTGATGTCCTAAAGGTGTTCACATATGAATAAATGAAGGAATGTTGTCATTGTTTGGCCTTTGTGCCAATATTGTGAATAGCTGAAATTGTGATATTACTTATGACAATAATTGTAACACTAAAATTGGATATTGTTGAATCCCTAGTAGATTGCTTTCACATGACAACATTCTAGAACATTCTGATCTGTCTGGAGGATAACATCATGAAAATGTCAAGCTTGATTTCAATACTAAGGAAAAGGCTTGATAATAAAACCCGTTAAACATATCCACACCTCTCAACAGAGCAAGAAGATAAATTGAACCCTATCTCTAAGAGGCTTTTGTGCGGCCCAGAATTTACTCTGTCCCTTTTGCCAGACTGCAGCTTTCAACTGAAGGTTATAGACTTGAATTTGGACTGTAAGGCTCTCTTTGTGCTGCCTTTCTTCTTGACTGTCACTCACCAACTCTCATCAATGCAATCTGTGCACACACATGGATGTAGACTGGCACTAGTGACCCAAATGAAGGTGAATCTGGGCAATGTTTTAATGAAAGTTTGGGACAAGTGGAATACACACCAGAAGAGGTCACTTTTACTAAACGCCCTGAAACGTTTATTTTGAGCTCTTTTTATCTGTTCAAAGAGAGTCAGTCTTTTTCCATCAAAAGCAACCTGCAGAAGATTGAATGAAACTGCAACAGCTAAATTATGCCAGTGATGGAAAATTCTTGGCAGCCATGATCGTCAGAAACTAGAGGCTTTTCAAAAGGAATGATGAAAGAGGAGCAGGGGGAGGAGTTGAGGAGGGGAAGGCGCCAGAGACAGGGGAGGGAGAACAAGAACAACAGATCGTCGAGAAAGGCAAAGTAAGGATAAGCCATGTGATAAACAGTGAGTGAGTTATGGTGCATTTCTTTAAAGCAAATTCTGATCATCAGAAGTGCACGTCCTAGAAGCATGTAACGTTTGTCACTTTTGTTCAGGTTAGGACTGGGAAACATTCATTAGAGGTCATGAACTTGGAAAGGTACTGAAACCAAAGGCTAGTCAAATCAGAAAAATCTATTTGTAAGGCAAGTGGTTAGCAGACTTGGAAACAATAGACTTTTATTAATGAACACATAAAATAAAGTACCCAAAATCATTTGAAATTTGGCCACTAATTGACTTGTGTATCTCAGATTGATAAACTAAAATATGTCACTAAACAACAAAGAAAGATAGTAGTCAACCAAGAGCATTTGTGTGACCAGGTTATACTCATTGAGATGAACGATTTTACATTTACTAATTCTTATCTTATTAGTTTAAAAGTGCACTATGTAACTTTTCTGATGGAGAGTCTGCCACCTGCTTTTGTCTATGGACATGTTTGTTTTGCCTGGAATACTGCGTTTCCAGGAAAAGCAATAACACCTTTAAGTTAAGTTAAATTATTGACAGTATTGACTACAAAGATGTGAACAAGGAAAAATATTTGTTTTTCTGAAGTCTCTGGTCTAGTGTCTAATGTTTAGTCGAGTGATTGAGACTGGAGATAAAGAGGAAAAAAATTGAAAAGACTGAGATTGAAAGAGGAGAAGGTGAAAAATCTGTCTCCAGAAAATTACCTTCCCTGTTGCTCAGATAATCAGTTTCAATTCACCTTCAGGCTCTCAGAGCAACAATAAACCCACATGCACACAAGTCTGCCCTGTGGCCCGCAAACCACCTGCATCAACGTTTTACTAATCTCTGTTGTACAAAGAGCCGCGGATCTGATTTTCACGCACGCTTGTCTGCATGAGCTAAAAAGATTCATTTAAAAATCAAAGACATTTTCTTTTGACCACCAAAAAGAAATGCAACTGTATTCTGTGCGAAAGTAATTGTTGTAAATGACTCTGTCTGTAGTAGTTTTGTCATTTCAAACTCAATTTCAATATGAAGGAAAAGGTTTGATATGGATTTCACAATGATAATCAAAATACAATGTATAAAATGTCATCTCAACGCAAAATAATAGTATTCCGTCATATATATTTTCCAGGATTGATAGTTGTTCAAATGAGTGTCAAGATACAGTATATCAATTAATCTGGATACATGTTTTTGTTTGTTTTGCAATCTTTTATAGTTTGTACTTTTATTACATCCCAATACAACTGAATTTTTGGAATAGAACCGGTAGAACAACCTTGCAGGAGAAAACTACAGACTAAAACAGGCATTTGAGCAGTATTTTGTGTCTCTGGGCACAGCTCAGCCTTAAAAACCCCCTCTCCCAGTAGTGCCCCGCTATCTTCAGCAGGGCCGTACCAGCGGGGAGCGTAATATTGCCGGGCGCATTGATCTTGGTGCATTCAGTTTGAGCAGGTTACGAAGCCCATGCTTTAGCTTAGTAATGAAGGCTAATGTTTGCTGCTGCCGAGAGGAACTGAACCACTGCTATGGCTTTTCCTTGTTTTTTAACAGAGGCAAACCATAACGCCAAACCACCCAAATAGAATAGTTATTCTGAAAGTGAAAAATACAAGGCTTAGCCAACGGTTTAAGGCAAAAGGAAAATTGAATTGAAGTCTGAGATGAGAATTCTTTTTATTTATTTTTTTCATATGATTTTTTCTGTGGGGGCGACTATTTTGCTGAAATGAAAGTATTTAATTATAAAGCTCTTTTCCAGTCTTCATTTCCAAGCTTTCCTAAATATGCAGTTCACAAACTTTTCTGGCTGAGGGTCCACCACCTGCTTGTTTACACGAGATGATATTACTTTGCCTGGAATGTTCCACAGTGTTTGTCATTAAACGTATCTATCTCCATGAAAACAAGCCTGATTTGAGTTACACGTCAGATCTGTGTAGATGCAAGCACACCCACAGCAAGAAATAACACTAAAACTCCTGCAATTTAATACATGCTATATTGTTGCCGATAAGCCTGTGTTTGAACCTCCACCAGAAATGTTACATTTTTATTATAAATGTACTGAAAAAATGTGTAGAGTCACTCACTATATTTCATTTATTTCGCCATCAGGAATAATCGAGTGGGGCCCGATCAGACTCAGGGGCTCAGATGTTTTTGGTGGCTTCTTGACTAGGTGTAGTGAGCATGTCCCACCAGTAGGAGGCTGCGAGGAAGACCTAGGGAAACGCTGCATGTCCCTGTGGAAGAGCAAGAGAAATGGCTAACTTATCCTCTCCATCATGAGGTGCGGCCCGCTCCACAAACCCTCACCTTTATCAGGACAGCCACTATCTGTCCATCTTCTTCTCCTCATGTCCATCTCCCCTCATGTGCCCGCCTGCTTCAAAGGTCGAACGCTGCGATGCTAATCTAAGGACGGCTTCATGCTTTGCAGACGCTTTTTCCGCTTGGTGCTTTATGTGGAAAGGATTGGCTGTTATGGCTGGCACTGTGATTTAAGGCAGTCTTTGAGGTCATTTGAAATTTAATAAAGAGCCACAGGAGGAAAATGAAGTGGTATGATTGTGCGGCGAGAACTTGACAAATGCATCGGTCTTGGGTGAGCTGCCAGTTCGGAGCTGTCACTTCATATAAACAGTGGATAATACAAGGATGATGATTTTATTCAAATGGCCTTCATCAAAAGTTTGTTAAGAAGCTATTCATTTTTGTATTGGCAGACCAGCACACAAAAGATTTCGACTGGATATCTGCAAGCAGCTGGTCAGTTCAAATTAATTCAGAGAAAAGGGAAAAAAAAGATGCTGTGCAATAAATCCAATTTCTATTATGATTATTGCTCTGATCGTTAACAAAAATGGTGTTATCAAGATTAAAATAACTCTTTTCAGTGCGTCCCTGTACATGTTTCCTTGGGTGGAAAAGCTGCTCATGGATTCTGTACCCGTCTTTTTCAACAGTCCATTTCTGTGAAATACGTCACCTTCTTTCATTTGTTTGTTCTTTTCAGTTTAGGTGCGCTGATGCCCCACCTTTGTCTCTAAGCAAATTTGTTTTGAATGAGCACGATTTCAATTATGATTTGAATTATGATTTCTGGAATATATACAACCAGACCTTACTGCTGCTCCACATTTAATAATCTGAATCTGAAGTATTAAAATGTTTTTAACTTTCAGAATTTGTACATCATTTACATTGGTGTACAGTTGTTAGTCACACTTAAATGTTTCAGATCATCACAAAAATGTAATATTAACACAAGGAAACACAAAATGCAGTTTTTCAATGAAGGGTTTTATTATTAAGGGAAAACAAAATCCAAACCTGTATGCTCCTGTATGAAAAAGTAATTGCCCCATAAACTTAATAACTGGTTGGGCTACCCTTAGCAGCAACAACTGCAATCAAACGTTTGCGATAACTTGCAATGAGTCTTTGACAGCACAGAGGAATTTTGGCCCACTCATTTTTTCAGAATTGTTGTAATTCAGCCATGTTGGAGGGTTTTTGCGAAATAAACCGCCTTGCCACGGCATTTCAATAGGAATAGGTCAGGACTTTGACTAGACCACTCTAAAGTCTTCATTTTGTTTTTCTTCAGTAATTTAGAGGTGGACTGGCTAGTGTCTGCAATCATTGTTCTGTTTCAGAATCCAAGTTCGCTTCAGCTTGAGGTCAGGAACAGGTGGCCGGACATTCTCCTTCAGGATTTTTAGACAGTAGAATTCATTGTTCCATTTATTACAGCCTGTCTTCCAAGTCCTGAAACAGCAAAACAGCCCCAGGCCATCAGGTCTTTTGTGACCTCTTGGTTGAGTCGTCGCTGATCTTTTGGTGTAATTTTGGTCAACCGGCCACTCCTGGGAAGGTTCACCACTGTTCCATGTTTTTGCGGATATTTGTGGATTATTGCTCTCACTGTGGTTCGCTGGAGTTCCAAAGCTTTAGAAATGGCTTTATAACCTCAATCGATCTCAATTACTTTCTCAGCATGACGTCTAGCATTCGAGGATCTTTTGGTCTACTTCATTTTGTCTGGCAGGTCCTATGTACCTTAATTTTCTGACTTTAAGCCACTACTTTTTTCCCAGGCTTTTATCCCTGCAGCCTATACAACGGTGAGGCTAATTTATAGATTTTTACTGGCTTACGTCCACCGGGGGGCACTCTTACAGGAAGCACAATCATTTGACACAATGTAGAAGAAGACCTCACTGTTCAGGGGGCTAAACGCAAAGAGGCACGTTGATCTGATATTCTCACTGGTGTGTGGCTTGAGGGCATTTGTACCTATTATATGTTACAACCTCATTTGAAGGTAACTGAATGTCTCCATATAGATTATGTTTCATTTTTCTCCTATGGGGCCTGCGCTGCTGTCCTGGGTCTCTGCTCTTGTGTTGTTTAATCCACTTGTATTCTGCTGTGCACTGCAGATATTGCATGGTTATGTGATGTGTGCATTACGCGCACTGATTATTCTATCTGCTGAGTGTCTATGGGCTGCGCATTGTTTCCATGAAGTAATGATCGTGATGTGCAGTGTCAGCAATGGGGTTTGCATTTCACGCCTGGCTGCAGTCAACAACTGATGTCAAATACCATGATTAGATCTTTTTGTTTCTTGTAAAAACAATCAAGATACTGGGTTACATTTTAACAGTCTTTGAATAAGTTAGCGAGTAGGAAATAATTAGGTTCAAAGAAGCTATCACTTAATCATAAATGTCAGAAAATACAATTTACATGTGCGCTTTAAAACAACATGTAAACGATTAATATCAGCACACTATAATCTAGATTAGAAAATGTCAAGCTTCACATCAATGTCCTTAATCTTTTGAAAGAGATTTTAAAGGGTTACGGTGGCCCTCATAAAACAAATACTCTAGCATCCAATAATGTCCTTGCCTTGCACAAGCTTATTGAGTTGATGTGAACAATATTTCCATATCATAACCAATACTGACACCACAATGTTCCACATTTGGGTGAATGATGAACTATACAACATCTGTGTTATGTTCAATATTGTTCTGCTTTAAAATGCAATTTGGGACGAGTGCTTACATACAAGATTCCAGTTTCTGCATCTACATTGCAAATATAGCCCAACAGACTGATTCAGAAATGCCACCTCAAACTAAAAGCAGATGGGACATTTACATCAGTTTTCAGGCTTTTTAAACATTCGTACAACATAATCTAACTCAAAATACAAAATGATAAAACTTCCTTAATGAGAAAACACAACTTTAAATATGTGCGGTTACAGACATCTTAATTTTACAGAACCAGGTTTTTGAGGCTAATGAGTCAGTGATCACAGACAAGAAAACACCATGCATTCTCCTTATGCTCACAGGGCCCACATATGCCACATTCAGCAGCATGGCTCAGAGGCACAGTGTAAGCAGAACCGGGTGCTTTATAAGAATCCGGTCTTGTGAATTATGCAGATTGTGGTACGATGAAAAACAGAGGTGTCAAGGCAGTGACATCTGAGGTAAATGCTTACAATAAGGCAGCACTTTAAAGTCTGGGGTAAATCCATCCACGTTTACCGGCTCCACCACTTTTTTATTTATGAGCTATTGTAAGTTAAAAAAGGTAAGCAATTTATAAAAAGTAGTCGTCAATATCACCATCACTCATCATTACAAAAGACAGCTACCAGTAGTCACCTTTTCTTTTTTTCAATGACCAGGCAAAATATTCTGGGAGAATGGGATGACTAGCACTAAACTTCATGCTGCCCGGTGGTTGAGTGGTTAAGGCGGCGACACACATGCCAGGCTCCTTGTGCAGCGTCGTCAGTTCGAATCCCGACTCCGAATGTGTACTGCATGTCCTCCCTTCTCTCTCATCCCCATTTCACGCTCAGCTGTTCTGTCTATTAAAGCCAACGGGCCAAAACATCCTAAAATAAAATAAAAAAGAAAACACTAAGCTTCACTTTAGAGCAGTTCTAAATGATGAGATGTCTTTGAGCTACTAACTTAAAAAAAAGAAATGCACCAATTTTACACAGCCATTTGGAAGCAATTCCATGAAGCTATTTGAAACAAACAGTGCGGAAAATGGCACTCCCATTTAAAAAAAAGCTGTGCATTTTATAGTATAGTATAATGTTAAAACTACGTCAAAAAGTCTTCCAGTCTCGTCCTTAGGTAAAAGTGGAGAGAAAAGTTAGTTGTAATGGAGAAATCTGGGGACACCGTCACATGGGACTGGATTGGACTATATAATGCAGATACAGTGGCCTGGGCTTTGCTGGCCAGTCTCCCTCATGCAAGAAGCCTGGTCAACTCCAACTCACGTTTGAGCTTTGGTTTTAAAGGAAAAGCAAGTTGGACTTATCTGGCAGAAATCCCTCCAGGTCAGTGCGATCCCCCTGAGACCTGTCTGAAGCTGCTTTATGCTATATTACAACACTAAGAAGAGAGGGAGACTGGGGTTCTCCTGTGAAGCCCTGGCGCTCTGCTGGTCATATTAATATTCATATTTTCTCATCCACTGTCCACATTTCACAGAAAGGGAGCACAATATAAAGTTATTGTGTGGGCAAATGTCTGTACTTACAGTGGGGATACAGTAAAGTGTTGTTATAGCAATGTAATGTCAGGCTTTTGCCATAGGTAACAGCACTTGCAGCACATTCTATCAATATCACAATTTTCACTGTTTTTCTAACATTGTACAGCCTCAGATGAAGCTTTTTTCCCCCCGGCTCATTCACTTATGTTTGGAGATGTGACATTGCATTTTTTTCTAATGAAACGAGTGGCTGTTAATGGCGAGAGCGCACCTAAACACTGATGTATGCGCGGACTGAAGAGGCTCTTCATGATGGCATCCGACTCCTCTCAGTGTCAATGTTTCGGTTAGAATTTATTGTTGAGAGCATCACATCCCTGCAGGCCTATTTCCGTGTTGCTCCGGGCTACATATTATGTAAAGATAATGCCTCAGTTTTAATTCACTAATTGTACATTATTGAAATAACAACAGCGCCATCATGTTCGGTCCATCAAAATCAAGGAAGCATACGGTTTTATGATTGCCGTGTTCATAATTATTTGGCCAAATATACTGTACAAACTTAGCCAAAATAATCCACTAAAGGAATGTGTTATATGTTTTATTATTTTATCATTTTTATCATTTAATATAGAGAGTGCTTCCATCTGACTTTATGATTATCACATGTGTAATGGCAATAGCAATATCAAGATTTAGTCAGTACAAATGTGCATTGCAATTTTAATCATTTTTATTGTTTTATTGAGGTCCTGACATTTCAATTAGTCATTCATTTCTGAGTAATGCCATGAAGTTGCTTTAAATGCTGCCCAGGGGTTACAATACCATGTTGACCACGGCAATAGTTTTCTTGTATGGTAACATCTGCTTATTAGTTTGTTTATGAGCTGTAAAAATAGTCCTGCTGCGTGTGGTCAGGTACAAAGTGTGTTGTTGGCCATGAGTGTGCCCTCCATCTTAAGGACTTCTCTAATGGCCTGCACCAGTGACTTCCTCCTCTCTCAGCACATTCTCTCGCTGTGCTGCCAAGGCCAAATCCAGCAGGTTCACCATTTTAACTGAGCTTTTCAATTTCACACCTCACTCTGCTTTTGGGCTATTGTTCTGGTGCGGTTTAAAATAATTTGCAGTATGGACTAATTATGAGGCCGTTAATAGCATCCATTTATGTCTAATGGAACAGGCAGGGCTGTAGGAGCAGCACTTAACAGTAGAGGTCAAACTGTGAGCATAAATCAGCTATTTAAAGACCATTCAGAACGAAACTGAACCTGATGACTTGTACCTTTACTTACCTCTTAAACTTTTTGTTCAGGCAACATGTAATGCAGTAATTACATTCTTTTGGACTACAGTCATTATAAAGCAAGATTGATGAATGACATTTTCTAAAGTCAAACATGCTTGTTTTTACAACTCAATTTTTGCTGTTGAATGAATGAGGAGAGATTACTTCTGCATGTTCAACTATTAGTTTAGCCTGTGGTTGTTGACAGAATACACAAATATACATACATCTGTTTATGTTTGTACAGTGTCGCTCAATAATTAATTCCATTAAATAGCTGAATTCCTCTTGAGATTGCATGTTTGTAGGCTGATTCCATTACTTTGAGGTCAGCGCTGCAGGGCTAATATTTCTGCTATGTATGCTCCGACATGGCTTGTTTTGGATAAGTTTCTACAAGATGTTCATTTGAATGTGCAAATTCCTGTCAACAGATGCTATTAATGATTAAATGACATGCATACATAAATTAAAGACAAATGCATCAATGGCTGTGTGTGTGTTTGTGTGTTTGTGTGTTTGTGTGTTTGTGTTGAATTTGAAACAGCTGCAAAACCATCTGCAACACTTTCCAAAGGAATGACATGAAAAGCAAATCATCAAACTGTATTTTCAGAAAAGGAATTGAAACCAGAAAAAAGGGATCAATAGATGTGTGAATGTTAATGGCTTTGAATTCTGAAGAGAGAAGATTTCTCAGCACGACACAAATACATTTTACAGTTCAGAGGATGGGAGTTTTGATGGCATACTGAAATATTACCTGTTAAAGATACACAATGTAACTTTTCTGGAGGCTCCGCCACCTGCTTGTCTCCATTTATTTCTTTGCCTGAAATGTTCCACACTATTGATTTAAACTTGTGTTTTTATATAACTTTCCAGGAATTACGGTTTTAGGACAGCTGCGCACGCAGGCTGGTACTTGTGTATTCTATCCATTCATTTTAATGAGACAACTAATTAAAAAAAACAAAACATTTTGTTGTTTGTAGACAACTTGTTGTTTTATACATCACATTTATCAATGAGGAGTAATTATCAATATCTTCTTATCAATGTACTTTCTTAAGTTAACCTAACTGGTCTGCTATTTTGTATTGCATTGTAAAGAATAACGTTTAAGATTTAAGAAAAGTTTATTACGAGATTGTTAGTATGTATGCTAATTTATAACGAGGCTCTGGTGTTACTCACGTGTGGTCGAGTGGTTGTCAGTTGCCAAAACAGCCCTGGTTTTTCATAGTTTGCTCTATCTGGAGGCGTTTTGTGGAAGGGGCTATTCATACAAGATAAACGCAAATCTTTGTGGGAGTCAGGTAACCTGCCCACAGGTCTTACCTGTAACTTGGCCTGGTACTGTTGCCCGCTTTTCTCTAGGGAGACGTTTAATTAACCTGGCTCACGCCAGATTGATATGTGTGGCACTCTGAAGTTCTACACATGAATCGATCTGGAAAGCCAATTGCAGAAAGCTGCGGGGAAAAGGTGGTATGTGAAGTTAACTAATTCAAGCTGATTAAACATCAGTTAGTGCCCGCCTACCATAACCCTTAACCAACCACAGCAATGACTCGTAATGATGTATCTAAAGTGCGCGATGGATGCAACATTAAGTGTCACTATTGCTCACATAAAATTGTATGGGATGTACAGAAAGTGATCCTCTGCTTCATATTCAGTGACCAAAACTCTGGACGACTAAAAAGCTGGCAATTTCCATTGAGGACATTCATTATCACAGAGCTTCGTAGCAGAAATCCCCAGAGTTACAGCCTCGTTTACTTGGTCATCAATAAGAGCCACCAATAGAGACACAACAATAATGGAAGTATTCTGCAGCCGCTGAAGTTTTTTAACCACGAGGGGAGAAAGTTGACAAATCAAGCTCTTGCCAAATCCAGTGGGTGGAAAAGCACATCTATCTTTCTTGTCCAATAAAGGCACAAAGCGTTTCCTGTTGCTCTCGTTTCAAACAAGAAATATCCCCCGGCATCGCAATCTTTGTTTTGGTTGTTTCACGCGCCCTTTGCTGTCGTCATCCATGACAACCCGCCTCAACCCACCCCGCTGCCGTGTGATTTGCCCATTAAACCGCTGGTGCAAATTGCAAACCAGCGGGAGTCTAACAAGATGGATTCTGAAGAGTTTGTGAACTCACAAAATATTTTTTTTAACATAATGATAGAGGATTTATTTTTAACCATTCAAAACCAAATTTAGGTAATTACAGTTCTATGAATCCTGATTGACTGCCAGAAGGTTCCCTGCGCATGTGTGATTTCATTCTTTAATTATCTGACTATTTCTAAGCAATGGGTCTTTATTTGTTGTCATAAGTTGTACTATATATGTACATACTTCTTTCCTGTCCATGCCGATACACTGCTATGCATTCTAATATGAAAGCCTCTGTAGTAACAAATGCCTTTGTGTTCCCCTCATACCTATCTAAAATAATTAAACACCGCACTGCCTCTCACATTGCACATCTATTGCATAAGCTCCTATAATTCTTTGAGCGCTTTACGTCAGATAATCTAAGTTGTATTGGCTTTGGTCTTCAGAGGGGTAGGTTTGATGAAGAGTATAACTGATGAGGTGTGCGGCGCTCCAGGGCACACTCAGGTCCGCTCTCTCAGATCACCCATCACATGTTACAGGTGCGGGCGCAGACTCAGCCCCGGTAACAAGGCGTCTGACAGGAAACACAGGTTGACAACACTGAGCTGTTGTAATGGAGATAGATGGGGGTACGAAAGGTTAGGGACTTGGGTGGGTCCAATATGGATAATATTTTTCAGCCTATGACGATATTCGATATTTTTCTTGCTGTGGTTGATGTCAGTATTTTTAAATTTGGCTGCCAACAAACTGAAGTAAAGTTTTTCACAAATTAAAAATAATGAGTTTATGTAGTCCATGATAGAAAATGTGTATATGATGAATAGGGATGTCGGTTTTTCAATCATCGCTATTATTTATGGCCACAATGGGGTTTTTGGAATTGCGGTTAACCACAGAAATGTCTTCAGTCGCAACGCGAGTCACGGCAGCGTGCGCACACGCGCAGCCCAGCGTGTCAACAAGACTAGATAAACATGCTGGATGACTGGTTCGTTACGCACGGGGGTCCCCACTAGTGCGAGGGAACAGCGCTCGCGCAAAGTGGCCGAGAGAGTGAGAGAGAGAGAGAGAGAGAGAGAGAGAGAGAGAGAGGAGGAGAAAAGGAGGAGAAAAGGAGGAGAAAAGGAGGAGACAGGTGGCTCCAGAGTGTAATCTGAGCTGTAAACTCTGTTTTATTCTTCACAAATCTGTTTGCTGTTGGCGTGAGCCAAAGGAAAGTGACTCTCTCAAAGTTTCAAGCCCCGCCCCCGAGCGTTACCATGGAGCTTATCTCACTAATAAATTATATAATGCTTAAAAGAGCTACAATGAGGGGCCAATAAGCTTACATTTATATTATTTAATGCATTTGGGGCCATTATATATTATTTTTAAATCATCTGCTATATTAAAGGATTGGGAATTTCATTGTTATAAAACCAAATTTTCCTCTCACAGGAATATTTGCAAGTTTAAACAAAAATACAATATAAATGTTTCCTTTCTTTTTGCTGATAATTGTGAATAATCGTAACATTTTGTTATTTCTCCTCATGATAATCGTGACATCCCTAATTGTGAATGTTGTTTTTAAGATATGCACAATGTGAATATAGAATACATTTTGAGTGCCATAATCCCTGCAAAAAGAGTTTAGGCCGTAAACTTTCAAATGAGACTATAAAGTGTTATTTCTGCACGTTTTTGGTTCATTTTACGGACATTTCACCTTTGTCTGATTATCAACTATTATGTTCAAAGATAAATTTTAGTTGGATTGATGATATTGATATTGTGGGACAGTAAACAATAATATAATTTTTTTGTCATAAAAAAGAAGACAATAATCTTCTACATTTGGTAAAATCTTGCTAATTGCCAACAAAGGTAATTTTATTACCAGATTTTGCAGAAAAAAAGCCACTTATCCATGATGTTCTCTTCTAAAGTGTTGTTTTCACTTATAACTAAGTACAAATCTCTAAAGGTTGTTTGAAAACATTTTCACGTTTTCATAAGTACATTTTTTAAACTGTCGTCAATTTAAAAAATGATGCTGATATTATTTTTAATCGCTGTTATTTTGGCCATAATAATGGTGATACAAAATGTTAATATCATCCGATGCCTTGACTCATCTACCTTTGAGACCTTTTCAATCTAACAACCTTTGTTTTACTTTTTATGGTGTTTGTGTAAGCACCTCGGCACCTCTGCTCTTCTATTTCATTTATTGTCTCAATTATTTTAAAAAGAGTTCATGTGCACTGAGGACAAATGTGACGACCGAGAGACTGGGGTAGGATTTCTTCTATCAAAATATTTAAAAAATCCCCGATAGCACAATACTTACTGTATATTAGCAGCAATATATTATCCATCCATAAAGGAGAGGTAGTGAGGGCTGAAATAGAGCTGAATAGTTTTGGAAAAATACTGAAGTGCCATTTTCCTGACAAATATTGTTGCTATTACATTTGTAATTGTATATTCAGCAAAAGTGCATGAAATATAGCTTACTACATTAATACAAGAATTACATACATTTCAGAACATGTTTTAGAGTTCAAGTTGACTTCCAGGACCCGTCGTCATATATTTTGTTGTTTGAAGAGAATTTTATGTTGCCTAAATAATCATACTAGTTCATTTGCCTAATGAGACTATTCAAATTCCAATTTAGATTTGATTGCGGCTAATCTTGAAGTATTGGTACATGTTTTTTTGTTGGTTTGTCTGTTGGAAAGATGGATGAATTAGTAAAGATAGGATAATTCTTCAAAATTATGATAAATGGAGCAATTCCAAACATTATTTTAATCCATTGTGAGATGAGGCCAGATGTTCTAACACCACTCAACCACAAAGGGTGTGTGGAATAAATACAGTTACATGTTTAATCCAGTAATTTTGAGATCTGATGGCTGTGTGGTGCAACCCCTGAACTAAAAAGTCCCTGGTTTTAGCCCTGATCAAACTCATTGATAATGATGGACGTGGAAATAAAGACTTGTATTTATCCCTGTAGTTTTGTCTCGTTGATCATGAGAAATACAGTATATATTCACAGTTTGATTGTCATCTGGGAATCTGCCTGTTACTGTAGCACTGGCGCAAAGTAATTTAGTGTGACCATTTATGTCATGCCGACTCTATGTAATGATTTTGTCCTTTTGTCATCATGTTAAATAGTAGTTAAAGGTGCACTATGTCACTTTTCTGGTGCAGGGCCCACCAAACCTGCTTGCCTCTAAGGAGATGGTATATGCCACATTGGAACATTCCAGACAAAGCAATAACATCATGGAAACAAGCAGCTGGTGCACTCCCCACCACCCTCCCACCACCATCACGTGTAGCTATAGAATATACATCGTGCCACGATGCATCAGGATTTTTAAATGTCACGATACGCATTGTACACGTGTCTCGATCCGTCTTGATGCAAAATTGAGAGATATGCACTGAAAAACAACAATAAAACTTCACCACTGCCTTGTCCCGGCAGCCTGCTGAGTGCGCCGTGTCTCAGTTCGGCATCTCCGCGCTGTGTATCCGCACATTAATGTCCCACGGACAAATGTAAGCATTAAGTGACAATGTCCTCTCAAACATTCTTGTGTCCGTGCAACTTGCTCAACACAGCTTTGACGACATGCGGAGTCAGAAACTCTTCTCAGCGTTTCAAACTTCCTCTGTGTTTGTGAGAGCGGCGACAGCGAGCTGTGAGCGAGAGGCGGAGCAGAGGCACAGAGCGCCGCATGCACACAGACACACGGACACCCTCGCATAGAGAACTGCATCGGGTCAGAGCACGTGCACGGACAGAGACGGTGGTCATCAGCATGTGTGTTTTTCCAACTAGTAAATCTGAGAAAACATTTCTCCAAACTGCTGTCACACATGGAATATGATGCATCAAGCAGTTCACCTCATACGAAGAAGATGTAGCCTAAATATAACTTACACATAAGAGAGAGCCTATATTAAGCCCTGTATGAAGTACAAAAAATATAGGCTATAGTTGTGCAATTTACATATTATAATTTACAAAATAAATAATTTTGCAGTTGTTTGTCACCAGAAATGACACAAACATTATAATTATTTCCTGAATTTTGAATGATACCGAATTGTGAGATTGCTGAATTGTTACCCTTTTTATCTTTCTTGATCTTTTTAAAGCCCTGCGCAGAGTAATGACCATGTGTTTTTCATAACTTCTCATTGGTGCAGAATATGTCACTTTTCACATTGGACTATCAATTTAGCCGCACAACAGCTCAATACTCCTCTTTGAGAAAGTGCCTAATGTGATATTGGGGTGACATGAGGGAGTGATAGAATTACAGGATCAATACTGAAATAAAAAGTTCTTGTAATGATTTTCTCATCATTTGTAAACTCCTTCAAAGGACTTTAAAATTGTTTTCAATGTGCAGCCCAATATTGATCTCTATATTAATTATATAAACTGGGAAGGTTTTGTCTTGGCTAATAATGTAAGTGAAGGTTACGCTCACTAAGTACTGTGCTGTAGCAGTTGTAATGTAATTGTGCAATAATTGGTTTTCATCGTTTGTCCCTGATAAAAAGTGAAACTGTTTCCAGATCTCATCTCAGTCTGTCCCTGGAGACCTCGGTGTAATGAGGCTGTGTTGGTTTGGAGCTGTGTCAGTGTGTTGTGTCTGCTGCTGATTCAAGACCATAATCTTCATCCTTGAGCGGATTAGCCAACAGTGTCCCAGTATCAACCCCAACAATCTCACTAAATTAGATTATATGTTTACTCGATTATTCATCGTCACCTGGACATGCACATTGATGTACAGTACACGATGACAATCAGTGTTTAGCTACATCATTATAATAATGCACTCCTACACTTTTCCGACATTTGTCCACTCCCATCATTTTCTGTTTCAGCTCATTTTGCTTTAATGTGTAGTTTCTGGTGCTTACCGGTGGTGCACATGTGCTGTTGATTCCCAGCCCTTGACCATTTGCCAAATGTCTTTCCCCCCTCTCTGCCCATTTCAACTGTCCCATCAAAAAAAAAAGCTTTCGAGCAAGAAATATTTGAATGTAATGGTTTTTGCAAGTGTAGTTTTGGTCAACCCATCTGATCATAATGATATAATTTAATATGGATTCAATATTATCCCCCCCACGTCTTTAAAGATGCACTACGTAAGTTTTCCAGGGTTCCAGGGCCGCCATCTGTTTGTCTCCATAGAGATGTTATTGTGCTGCCTTGAATGTTCCACAATATGGCATTAAAATGATCTTACATTTAGTCTTTTACAAGTTTTATGTTTCTCAAAAATACATTGAAAAACATGTTTTCTTACTGCGAGTGATTCTCCCTCTCAACCTGGTGACATCACTTGCTTGGTGGAGATATATCATTTGAATGCAATAACATCCCATGTATAAAAGAAAAAGAAAAACATTTTCATGGAGATAAGCAGTTGGCAAACCATCAACCAGAAAAGTTACATAGTGCACCTTTAAGATAAAAATATAATACTAAACTTGCTGTTTTTATTTAAGGAAGTTGATGATCATTCTTGAAGTGGGACAATGACCAAGTGTCTTATTTGAACAAAAACATTGGAATGCTCAATAATGTAATAATCTGAGTTGTCCTGAAGGATGTATTAAAACTGAGGTAGTATCTTAGAAGAAGCACTTTTATTTGGAGTCTGAGGTGCACTTCTCACTTTGGGCTGTGGTCATTGGGTTAATGAATGTCTCAGGCCTGTCTGCAAGGGATTAATTATGAAGTACGGCATTAAAGGACACTCGGGACAAAATCTGTCTTAAAATACTGAAGATTTTACTTCACAAAGTTATACCGGGGGGACTGCACGTTAGTTAAATACTTTTATGGGGCACACACTTTAGTTTGATTATTTCACCTGCTTTCTTCTGCGAACATGTTTAGAAGAATGCACTTTGTTTAATGTTTAGTGTGTGAATTGTGTGTTCTGTCCTGAAATCGCCCTGATCCAGGCTGTTGTTGGGCACAGCACAGATCAAAGTGAATAAAAGTGATGTTTCCTTGAGAGCGCTTTCCACATTGGTTTGAGATTTAACTTGTTTGGAACAAGCTTTTACGGACCATCACAGTGTTTTCAGAAGTCAAAATAAAAGTGTAGCTGATCCAATCTAAATTCTCCAAACCACTAACCTGTTTAACAGCACCGTTTACGCGTAGTGATTCTTGCATGTCTTCGGAGAAAGTATTTTTGGAGTTGTTTGATAATGTCACTTTTGTTGTTCTGGCAAAATCAGACTATTGAGTACATCTTCTGTAATTAAAACGACTGAAGAGACAGCGGAAGGAGCTGATTTTAGCTAAAAACAGAACAGGTGCACTGCGGTCTTCCAAGGGTATGAAATGGTAAAATGATATATTACTGCACTTATGTAGTTATCTTTACAGTCACACTTTTGCAAAATACTTGAACCTCACCTAAAACCTCATAACATTTGCAGGTACATTGCTATCATATTATCTGAATATTGTCACTGGGATACTAAAAACAGTACCTTACTTTAGGACTTCACCTTCATCCAGGAACATCTGCCCTCTAAACGTGTTCAACCGCAAACCATGAACCCTTCTGCTGCTTTTCCCTATGTCTTCCACTCGCTTGTCAAATCAAATGTTAGTTTGTTCAGTAAACCAGTCTGTCCATCTCTAATGAACGCTAGGATGTTCCAGCTCCAGCACTACTCACACTCCTTTTTAGATGCAGTTTATATTTTATACTTTAGCTGCAGCGGGAGATGCAGCATGTGAGGGAGACAACTGTGTCTAACTAAGCAAGCAAAAGTGTGTGTAAGTACTCGGCAGTGCCCAAGGTTGTGTCAGAGGATGAAATGCGGAAATGTATTTACCTGTAAAATATGAACGAGGCTACGACTCTCTTCTAATGGAGTCGAGAAGGAAATACTTTTTATGTATGGGTTTGGCCCGGAGCACTTTCTACCTCACTTCTAAATACTGTAATGGCCATACACTGCAAGACAAGCACGGGATTTACACAGACGTAAACGTAGCCCTATTCTGAAAAATCAAATCAAATCAAACTAAAACTGCCCAACTCATTAGCTGCCAAAAAAGCCACCTCTGTGAGAAGGCGTTCTGCACCCAGTATTAAAGGTCAAAAGTATGTTTACTAATGCCCTATTTGTTTCTTCTTTTTAGTCTAAGAAGAGTAGCAGGCAGCTCCAAGAAGAGTGACTCACTGTGACTTCCAAAAACAGACTTTTCTGGAGGCAAATTTGAGGAGAAAATAGACATTCTTTAAGTCCTTTCTGCTTTAGCCCAGTGCACGCTCTTAATAACCAAGCTGTGTTAATTCTATAATTAGCTTTCTACTGTTATCAAAGGGTGGCACTGAGCATGTAGGACGGTGATGTACAAGTGATTGTTTTGTTCTTTTTTCTTTGTTTTTAGAATATTTGGTGCAGGTCACATACAATCGTGAAGAACAATGTAAGCGCATTTGTACATAATGTTTTCTCACATGGCCTCCTCTGTCCTTACTTTTGTCCATAAACTTACAAATATTGCCTACATTTGCACAGGAAAAAGAAGTCCAGATGACAACAACTGAATCTTTTTCTACGATATAAAAGATACGTCAACATTCGTTTGAAACATAGTCTTGGATTATGGACCATTTATCAATCAATAAATCAGTTTTTATTTGCAGTCTTGCAGTAATTTGCTCCATATGATATATGTCTTTCAATTTGCTCTTTAGTGATCATGGGGGGCTGTGTATGGTCTCCCACAAGAATTCCCTTAATACTGGGCTGTTAGTAATCCCTCCTGAAGCATTACTTCTCAGTCCTTGTCCTTTATTATTGTTTCATTTCAAATTTTTCATTTTCCCTTGATGTTTAGTGTGTTGTCTGTAGTGGCCTCTTGTAGTATTTTATAAATATAAGACATGTATCTACTAGTGGTTGCCTTTTTTATCACAGATGTAAAAAAAAAAGGACCTTGCAAATCACCCACACATATTTTTAACTTACCGGTAAATATTTTCATATATTGACCTTTATTTAACCAGGAAAGTCCTATGTAGCATAGGTAGAGATTGGTACAAAAATAAAAACCTTGGTAGTACATTCATTCTTGTTGTTTCTACTTTCTACTAAGCGAAAGTGGCCACATTTCCCATTTTGTAAGATATTATTTAACTTGATATTTATTTCACTATCTCTTGTTCTCTGTCTGTTTGTGTTACATAGTGGAAATCCTGACATAAGCTTGTTTTCTCGCTCTGTTGCTGTCACCTTAGGGGACAGTGATGGCCATCTGCCCAGGCCAGGTTGCTCTCTGCTGGGCTTGAGTGTGCGTTCAGGGCCCCTCTCTGGAGAAGGGCATGGAGGTTAATCAGGCATAATTATCCAACTCCGACAAATGTTAAGCCAGTGATGCCAAAAACAACTGCTTCCAAAGAAAGTTTTTGCCATTTTGGTGTTGTTTGTTAGTTGTTTTGTTGTTGTTGTCTTTGGGATTGAATATTTTACCCTTTTAAGGCAAGACACTGCAGGGGAATAAGAACAATTCATACATTTCGTCATCAGTTTGAAACTTCTTCTGTAGTTACTTTATATTAATGTCTTAGTTTTTCACGATGAGATGTTTTCATATAAAAATAAAGCATTTGTGTAAAAATGGGTAAAAATTTACCATTAGATACAAAAACTGATTTTACAGAGGGGATTTTTGATACCTTATTTAGTATTTGAGTAATCTAGCTGTATTCTCAGGTCAGTTAGTATTGGCAAATTGGCATAAAAATCCTAAATTATCAACAAAAAAAATCTGTTAAAACTCCAATTAAAACAAAACATCAACAATCCTTCATGACAATCCAACAAAATCGTATTAAGTATAATATTATAAACTTTGGTGTGTGTCGGGGCTACTTTGGGCTTCTCTTTATGTCCCTATGGGAGTAAAATGGATTTTGAGGACGTTCATTTCTCATATAAATCTATGGATGCGAGTTGATCAAATTTATTAATAAAACACCTTTAGGTTCAGATTGGACAATTTTCTTGTTTCCATTACTTAAAACATTGTTTTGCTTGTATGGGCCAGTCGATTCACTCTGTCACTGCCTTCAACTTTCTCCAGCTGAAATCATCTTCTTTGGCCCACTGAAACAAAGAGAAAGTGTTTGCTGTCACCTCCAGTCTCTTCTCTAAAACTTGTAAACAAAGTAAGACATTTCGGAGTAATGATGGACTTCAGGACTAATGGACATCAGTAGCTTTTTCCATGTGAAAAACATTTCCAAAATCAAATGTATAGTGTCTAAACCAGACTTGGAGAGACTTATCTATGCATTTTGTCTCCAGTAGATTAGACTACTGTAACAAGCCTGCTCACTGGCCTCTCCAAACGAGCTGTAAAACAGCTGCAGTACATCCAGAACGCTGCTGCTCTGGTCCTGACATGAACCAAGAAGTACGATCACATTAGTCCCGTGCTCAGGTCTCTGCACTTGCTTCAGGCTCAGAGAATAAAATAGAACAAAGTAGCTCTGCTTGTGTACAAGTCTCTCCATGGCCTAGCACCAAAGTACATGTGGAATCTGCGTTCCAGCTCTGTGGGGCAAAGGTCTGGAATAGCCTTCTTGAGTTTGTGAGACAGGTCCCCACCCCGGCGGTGTTTAAATCTAGGCTAGGCGTTTTGTTTGGCGCGCATGACTGAAATACTTTTATCTGGTTTTTAATATTTTAAATACTATTTTTTTGTTAATATTTTTTTGCAACTCCTTGTAAGACCATGAATTGTTTGCTATTGCAGATTAATGACATGTTTACCATTGCAGAATACTCCTTTCCATCCAAATGCTCTTGCAAAAGATTTAATGTTACACCTGTAAACATTGAGGGAACTTATTACGCCACTATCGCACTCTGGCTTAAAGCGCATCATAACAAAGAATATACCGATCATCTCTACAAAAGCCGAGTGGAAGGATGAAAGATGAGAGTGTGACAGGTGAAGAACAGGTGAGGGGGAGGAGGTAGTTTGGTTTGGTTTCATGTTGACAGAAAGTTGGCAAGAGGCAGAGAGAGAGGATCCGAGCACTGGCTTTTGTCTTGCAGTGCTCATTGCTGACTGATAGAATGAGAGCTCTGAGACACTGTTGTGTCTCCTCCAGGGAACAGGAGCCGGAGGAGGAGCAGCTCTCATCTCTGTTTACAGTCAGAACGGCCACTGGTCATTCATCACAACCCAATCACTACGTTACATATCCAATATGAGCAATTATGGAAAGACAATTATTTCTGTAAATGACATGGCATATTTCTTGGGGTAAGATTTTGTGATTTATTATCTTTTCAGAGTAGACAGCTCTTGCAATTAATCGACAAAAACAAAAGAAAAGATTGAGAAAAGAACATTTTCTCATTCCATGTCTTGTCCTGTTGCGTGTGTTTTTCTCCCATTATTTTAATAAAAGCTCAATATGATTATTAAAACACACACACACACACACACACACACACATAAACAATATAAACAATGGTTTATATTTCTTAAATATAAACCATATAAAATAAAATACATTTTCATTTCTTATGATTTGGACAACTGACTGTAAACCTTTAAATGTTGTAATATTTAGTCAAAGAGCTCAAATGTTTAAGATAAATTGACAAATGAGCTGATTTTTGTCCCTTTCCACACAGAAGTTGAGGTGTGTGGGGAAGTTCCAGAGTTGTTTTCCCAACATGTGCGACTGTTGTGCATGTGAAAATGTTTTTCTCGAGGACCACATGAACGGTAACCTTGCCAGCAAGATACATTTTCAAAAACTCTTGAGAATCCATCTTGTTAGGCTCCGCTCATCTGTTTGGGGTCCACACCAGTGGTAAATCAATCACCAATCACATGGTATTCAGGGCCTGGAGGCGGGACTAGAGCCAATCACAAAGTAGCATTGTGTTTTCAGAAGTCAAAACAACCCGAACCAAAACTAACATGGAGGCACTGGCGGCCGTACCTCGGCCTATTTTAAGAGAAATGCAGACAGTTTTGTTTTTCCAAACACGTACATTTGTGGATGAGAAAGATGATTGAGCTGCGTGAACAATTTTTTGAATGTCTCGACGGCTTTTGGCGATAGTCTTTGCAGATTTATTCATGTGAAGAACTCAATTCAGAGTGAGACACAGATCAATCTGGCGTGAGCCAGGATACATGAACTTATTTGACAAGATACCGTTAATATTCAAACCAATGTCATGTAATGCATAATCGGCACATTCTTTTACAAATGAGCATTGTAAAATCTTTGAGATGAATGGTTTCCCTTGTGTAAACGGCTAAGCAGAGCCTCATGATAGACTGCCTGGAGTCAGCGGCGTCACATCACAGTGAGAGCAGATCTGACCTGACTCAGTCACAGCAGTAGTCAGGCTCATGGCTCATGGCTTACTACTGGGACAGTAGTTTGGTCGGGTCACACTGATCCAAACAGGTTGTCTGTCAGGTCTCAGGTCAGTTAGTCCTGATGGACACTCACTACAAACATACAGTCTGTTCTTAAATGTAAAAAAAATAATTTCATTATGCAGTATTTTAGTCTTGGAAAGTGTTTATCTTAGCTAGGTTTTAGGTAAAGGTCCTGTTTTTCAGAAATAAATAAAAGTACACCACAAATGTACAACTATTTGACAGTAGATAGCTTGAATGTTACAGTTAAAATCTGTTACTTGATCCCTTCGTGACGTCTTTAGCTGCTCCCCCGGACTCTGGCGCTGCTCCCGGTGTGTGTCCTGAGCTGGTCAGTGCTAACAGATGGCTGTGAGGCAAAGGGCAGAATCCAAGATGGCTGCTCTGAACGAACCAGGGCAGAGCCAATACATTATCAGCCCCAGGGCCGTGCCTCCATTTAACCTTTACTTTAAAGTGCTATCTGTCACAGCGGCCTATACCAGCAAACAGCCTCTATTCTCCACACACGGCCTGAGCATTTGCTTCGTTTGTGTTGTGACATTTTGAATCACTGTTTGCTCTTTCTCCTCACCAAAGCACTTGTTACCTTTTGTTGAGCAGACATGGCATTTCCTGCTTCAAAGTTAAAAAGACAGAGAAACTAGTAGCTCCGGCAGAAGTAAAGGATTTGATGTTCAAATGATTATCTGAGATAGAGGACAAATACCGCAACAACATTGTTGTTTTGTGATTTAAAGAGGAAAGACATAATTATGCATCAAGTTTAGGGCTGTAAATTGAGTAATTCAATGACAACAATGCTTAAGTTATTATTTTATTGCCTTGATGATTCGTTTAATTTACATGTTTAATTCAAAGCGCATGAATCTCGGGTACAATTTATGGCGCTTGTTTCACATGGCTCTTGTTTCTGCGCGGCGCCTGCAGCAACTAAAGCACAAGGGAAGAAAAAAGTGATCTGTTTTAAACTCACAAGCGTATCTATGGAGTTTAGTTGTGTGAAAGAGCATGCAGGACTGTGATGATGAAACAGAAAGTCCACTCTAAAGGGCAAAGACACAGGCTAAAGTGTAGGGCTGCAGCTAGCGATTATTGGATTCATCGAGCAATGGATGCATTTTTTTGTACATTCCCTTAACCATTTAAAAGTATATTTAATTTTTTTTTATATACACGTTATAGTTCATAGTAATAAACAAATAACACATTAGGAGTTTCTGCATAAAATAACACATTTTATTCTTAATTTCACATATAAGTTTGTCCCCAAAACAGCAACATTTCACTTCATCAGTCCAAACTGTTCCGTTTGTGTATAAAGAATATATATAAAGAACTAATTAAGTTGTCACCAGACTGTTTGTAAACAGTTACAGTATCCATGAATTAATTTGCGTTTATATCACATAACTTAAAATAAGAAACTTGTTTGTAAAACTCTGTTAGTGAGACCAGTGATCCCTGGTGTTTTGAGCTGTAACTCTGCATTTTACATTTTGTCGTTTTGCAGCATTAGCTCCGTGTGCCCTGTCATCTCAGAATTTTGTTTCATAGTCGTGGTCCTCTGTGCTGTTTCCATGGATGTGTTGGCTTTTTCAAAGCACAACAGAGGAGAGAGCAGCATATTTTAAACCCACGAGTGTGACTGGGAAACAGTTCGTTGTGTAAAAGAGCTCAGAGGAACGCGAGTATGAAACAGAAAGTCTGCGATGACGGAGCAAAGACAAGGAGGCTAAAGTGAACGACACACGGAGTTAGTTACAGTCGTTAGAATTACAGCTCAAAACACCGTCCTCTTTCACACAACAAATTCTTCCCAGTCACACTCGTGAGTTTAAAACTCGCCGCTCTCTCCTCTGTTGTGTTTTAGTAGCAGGTCTGCGGGGAACAAGCTCTGTGTGCAACCAGAGCGTCACAAGTCTTTCCGTGCACTCCGCCCGCCACAGATTCACGTGTTTTTAATTAAATATGCAAATTAAACCAATCATCGAGGCAATAAAACAATAATCAAGCTTTTTTGTAATCAAATTACTCAATTTACTTGAGTAATCGTTGCAGCCCTACTAAAGAGATAGGCACACGGAGCTAATTCTGCAAAATGACTCAACCTCAGGGAAAAATCATCTGCAGAGCTGCAGAGTTACAGCTCAAAACAACACCAGGTAAACAAATACTGGCCTCACGTGACATTAAAGAGTAACTAAACGAGGGGGGCCGAGTGAGCACAACCTTAGCTGTCACTGCCTTGGCCGCTACAGCTTTCAGGCTAAACAGAGGCACCGCCTTGAGCCAGCGACCTGTCCAGGCCCCGCTCAGACCCGCTGAGGGCCGCTCAGCTCGTGATGCCGCGTCGGGTCTGGAGAAGAGGGGAAAGAGGTAATCCAAGTGCAAATGTCCGCTCCTAACCATATTAGAAAGTCAGCCCGCGCCATCTTTCCTTCTGTGGGCAGCAGCTGTCAATCACCGGGCTAGAGCCCGCCTCCTCACCTGCCCCCCACGGCCCTGCCCACCAAGGAGCATTTTTCAAATTTAGCTTTCGGCAAAAGAAGGCTCTGCCACTGGGGTTTTTACACTTTAAGTCAATTAGACTTTTAGAACACAATGTCTTTCTTTTCTTGGTATGACATTTCTGTGGACAGACATGAATCCCTTTTCATGGCTTCAACATTTCATTCAGAAATAAACAAGTAAATTATCTCTGAAACGTGGCGGATGCACTCATCATAGACATTTGGATTATAATGCTGTTTTGGAGACATATTTTGAAATTAAGAATAACATTTGTTATTTTATATTCCTTATTTGACATTTGTTTATTACTATGAACTATAATTTATATAAAAAAAATAATCCCTTACTAAAATAATCGATAGCAGCATCCCTACGCAAGTTAATAAACGCCATTCAAGTGCTTAATTAAACAAAATTGTTGAGAAGGTTAAACTCAAGGTACACGATGTAACTCTTCGTTAAAGGTACAGTATGTATTTTTTTTTATGGCGACAAGCAGGTGACCAGGCCACATTACAGGTCAGATCTGTGGAGAGACGACTCCTCTCACAATAAAAAAATATGTTTTTTAAGGAACTTTTACAACAACTTTAACAATTAAGACACCCATAATGAAATATTAGATCAATACTAGTAAGGTAATGTAACAATCACTCAACACAAACAATTTCACTGTGGTATTTAGTTACTTCCCACCATCTCCACTATTTTAGGATCACTATAAAACACAATAATTAAATAGATATTGGTCTTTTCTTCCCATCAGATGAGATGGCTATTACCGTGACGCTGTTCAAAGTCTTCCCAAAGTCACACAGATCCAGATAGCCTTTGTTCTGAGGTCAAACGTGTGATTAAACAACGGATTAATGGGCTGGCTCTGACGATTAAAGCTGTCTATTATCACAAGAATGCTCACATGACTTTGATTCTTGTGTTTCACTGTGACACTTAATTCTGCGCTCTATGTTGATGGCAGACCCTGTTTTCACGATTAGACATTAAGCAAATGATTGCATCTGTGCCCAGTGTGTCTGTCAAGTCTTTTCATTCACTGTAGACTGTATGCAGAGGTGGCCAAGTAGAATAAAAAAAGTATTTTTGGAAACTACTCAAGTATGAGTAATTGTAAGAGTACATCTATTTAGAATTTAAAATTAATGCAATTGAAAAGATCTGGTATTCTCAAAACCCCCAAAAATATTTTTAAATATTGTCAACATAAAACTTCACTTAGACTTGCTTACAGCGGGAAGAGTAATTTGACTGTTCTTGCTGAGTCAGAATGGATATTGTAATTGGGTGCTTTGTGGCGCTGTGGTTAGGGGCGTGGCACATGTGTGGTTGTTACTACACCTGCGTCATGGGTCCAGCCCTCGACGTTTGTTAAAAGTCTCTCCCCTCTTTCTCGCTACAACTGTCGTGTTATTGTGATCCTTCTGCAAAGTCTCATTCTATTATGTTTTACCCAACCTTTGATCTTTTTGGCGACATACATTTTTCACCATGATTCATAGATTAACCTGAGGAGTTCATTGCTATGTGTGAAGAAGAGCAGGACAATGTATTTAAGATAAAATATAAGATCAGAACTATGCTACACTTAGATGTAGTTTTCCAGGGATATTTGTGCATGTTCCTCTCTATGTTTGTATTGTTCATTCAGTCAGATGCGTGTTCACAGCACTGTCAGAGGCCTGGCTGTGTGGGCATTGATTGACAGGTGTGATGGACACTCACTGACCTGCTGAGTCACACTGTCGGTTTATTGGATTCCTGACAAAGAGCTTTAGCACTGCAAGACGTTAGAGCAATGAGATCGACTTTGTATATCTCTGTGAAGGAGACAGTCGTTTCTAACTGTTTTCTTTCATATAAAGTTTGCGAAAATATTCTTGGTTAGTAAAGTACTTGTTAGGGATTTACATTCGATATATATTTTTATTTGAGCCAATGTCTGATATTTATCTTGCTGCTGTGGCAGATAATCAATATTTGCCAATATCGATATTAAAATATTTAAAGCCATAGAAAAGCCCACATATTTATGTTAAGTTATAGTAAAGGTCACAAGTGAACTTTGCAAAATAAAAATAATAATAAAATGTTCAATATCAGACCGATATCGATATCTGGACAGCTCTGATGTCAATATTTTAGCCTTCTAATTGAAAATCATAAATAAATGTTTTCTTTTGTTACATTTTACTTTTAGAAACCAACAAATTTCATTTCTTGTTTCAATATATTAATATTCCTGCAATATTGATAATTGTGTCAGCCAACATTGAAATATCAATATTTTTGTGATATTTTGCGCAGACCTAATTTAGCAAACATTTTGGCACAAGCTGTCCAGGCATAGATTGGCGCATAATGTCAGGATGGGAAATGTACTTCTTCCCATCAAAAACTAAATTAATCATACAAGCAGCTGTTTTTGCTTTTAGATGGAACTTTGCGGTTCTTGCACAATTTGAGTTAATTCGCTGAAACATTTGTCTGTTCAGTATAGAAGAACCTTTGGGACAGAAAAGTCTTGAAATAATAATTTTCTTGAGCTCTTGAGTTTCGACCTGTTTTGACTCTAGGACCCCATTTTGTTCATGGTTTACAACTTCAAACGCTTTGCCTTCATTTGGTCCTCGCTTTGTTCTTGTTATGATCTTGATTTGATCTTATAACTGCACTGCCAGTTACAATTTTAATCATGTTAAAAAAGTTAAGCAACCCCAGAAAATGTATAAATGGCTGAATCTTTTTATTTGCAGTATTTATGTGGCTACGTGGGTAGAAGTTAAAGTCATACTTAGCATCGTTCTCTGAAAATGTATGTTTATATTGCTATTATTGTTATTTTGAATTGGAGCTAATAAAATATGTTGTTGAATCTAGGAATGTCACAATATCAAATTTTAGTGTGAATTGACCAACACCATTACTAATCAACCGAGAAATCCTTATTTTTATCCAATTTACCATGTAACCAGCTTTACAAAATCAATCTTTCAGCGCGCTGAAATTAATGTGACATAAATAGGAAAATATAAAAGCACTTTTCATTTTGGTACTTTAGTTGGAGTATTGATTCAGTTGAAATTATGTAATTTTGCTCCTAAAATTGTCACATTTGTTTTCTTTTTTCTTACGATTTATATTTTTGACCTTTATACCTATTGAACTAAAGAATCTTCATATATCTAGTCCAATCTTCTCCTAAAACTACAATACTACTTCTACCACTGCTACTTCTACTGTGTATTCTTTACTCAGGCAAGATTGGAGGTTACCACTTTTATACCCGTATAGCTTTAGCTTTTTCATGATGCTGTGTTGATCCCACAAACAGGGCAAACTGCAGCTATAAAAATGATCTTCATAAAGATTTAATACAGACGCTGTAAGTGCTGTGCTTAAAAGTCCATTTATATAAATTTCATCAGCAGTACATTACTCTTCCTCTTTCATAAATAAACTGCACTTACATCATTCATGCACTCTCCAGCATGTCTTTATGAATAAGCTATTTTAAACACGTTGTACTACATGAGTTACAGTGCTATCTACTTGATGCTGTGGACAAATTTCGTTATGTTACAGGCAATTATACCTGTGGCTCCTGTACATCCACAGAGCTGCTGGAAGTGCACTCCCGGAAAGTGCTGACGTTGGCGTGGAGCATAAATACAGCAGACAGCTCCACTGTGCTGAAGGAGCAAGGCCCGGATTTGGTTTCATCATTTTACACCATTCTTCTGGAAATATGATATAGATGTGTGCTTCTGAAAAAGGTCTATATTTTTTGAGCAAACTCTGAATTTTTCCACATAAACTTTTTTTGCATATGCATGTGGCCTTGTGGGCAGAGAATTTTTTTTTATTTTTTTTTAATTAACCAAAGTTGTAGATTATGCATACTCTAAAAGATACTATAAACTATGGTTCAGACTAATGTATATTTACCAGCCTTAAATTCTTATTAGTCACTAAAATAAACTGAAATAAATGTTTGTTGAGAAGCCAGAATTTTTTTAAGAAATTGGAAATTAAGTATGTTAGTTCAGGCAATGCTTTACTTTAGAAAGCATTGAAAAGCCTTAAATAGATGATTCTGTCAGAAAATAAAAATCATCTTGCTCAAATGCAATTCTGGCTCTTCTTTGCATGACTAGACCTTTCACCATTCTCTATGCCTTTTAAGATTTTTAGTGGTTTGAAAGTTGTTTTGCATGTGCCTACTGCTTTAGTGTACACACATTATTGGTTGTGCACATCCTTCTCCAGCAGAGAAACACTTGTCTTAATTAAGTCAAAGAGACGTGGAGGAGGCGTTATGATCCTGCCAATTCATTACATTGTCAGAGAGGCCGTGGAGTAAAGCAGACTGCAATGCATTATGGGGTTACACTAAGTCAGGCTGCTTAAGCAGCTGCTCCTAATTGGTACAAAAACTAAGGCCATTTTTTCTGACCTAGACAAGCTTTGTTCTCAAGGCTCTCAGGTAGATAGTGAATTTTATAAAGCCACCTTAAAGATTAACATGAGCCAAGCCAGACACTTCCACGTCCGCGCTTGAATGGAAATAAACAGAACGTTTCTGAGGTATTTTTTCTGATCCTTCCAAACCCTGTAGCACCCCTTTAGCTTTCCTGTGTGCTAGTAGAAATAGTTTCTGCTTTAACTGCACTCACAGTATTTTTCAGTTCGCAGTTTATTGCTTTGAAAATTAGTTTGACAAATAGGTGGCACAGGGGCACAGTGACGGAGAAGTAGAATGTTGCTTGAAAATATTTATGTTTTTGTGTAACCAGTAGAAGATTAAACATTTATATACCATAAAATTCAGACTATTGAGTGCACCTGATATAAAGACGCACCAACAAAATTTAAAAAGACAAATAAATTGTACATATATATAGGCCGCACCTGTCTTATAAGCCGCAGGTGTCCATGTTGTGTAGATATTTACATCGTGGGTGTAATTTACACACCGTGGGTCGAGTTGGGACAGGCCAAGAAATTCTCCTTTCATTGCTGGGCAGGTTAGGGTTACATATACAAATGCAGGCCGCGTATCTCATGTCCACGCTCAATGTGTGTCTTTGCATTTAAATTTAGTCCCCTCTTTAGACGGATTGTAATAAAACACACTGCATTTTGAAAGCTAACATAGGCAAGGCAAGGCAAGTTTATTTGTAGAGCACAATTTTCCCACGGGCAATTCAAAGTGCTTCACATAACAGGAAAAAATGCATTGAAATCACAAAGACATGACAGAAATCACAAAAAGTACGAGACAAAAAGAAAAGAGTGGAAATAAAATCCTTTCAGTCATATGCGCAGCTAAACAAAACTGTTTAGTTAGATTTGAACATTGCCAAGAGTAGAGGCCTGTCTCACATCCTCAGGAAGACTGTTCCAGATTTTTAGCTGCATAAAACTGAAACGCAGATTCCCCATGTTTAGTCCTGACTCTGGGCACCAGCAGGAGGCTGGTCCGAGGTCCTCGGAGTCCGAGATGGTTCATATGGCAATAACATGTCCGAGATGTACTTTGGTGCTAGGCCATGGAGAGACTTGTATACAAGCAGAGCTGCTTTGAAGTCTTTCTCTGAGCCACAGGGAGCCAGTGCAGAGACCTGAGCACAGGACTAATGTGATCATACTTCCTGGTTCTGGTCAGGACCCGAGCAGCAGCATTCTGGATGTACTGCAGCTTGTTTACAGCTCGTTTGGAGAGGCCTGTGAGCAGGCCGTTACAGTAGTCTAAACTGCTGGAGACAAAAGCATGGATAAGTCTCTCCAGTCTGGTTTAGACACTATACTTTTGATTTGGCAATGTTTTTAGATGCTGATGTTATTGATTTGACGTGGCTGCTGAAGTTTAAATCTGAGTCCATTATTACCCCAGATTTCTAACTTGATTTGTAGGTTTTAGGGCGAGACTCTGGAGGTGACTGTTAACACTTTCTCTTTGTTTCTGTGGGCCAAAGATGATGATTTCAGTCTTGTCTGAGTTCAGCTGGAGAAAGTTGTTTTGCATCCACACACTGATCTGTTGGTTAAGTAAGTAAGTAAGTAAGGTTTTATTTGTATAGCACCTTTCACAGACAGAAGTCACAAAGTGCTTCACAAAAACACAGAATAAAATAGTAAAACATAAAACTTACAGTGAGCAATACACGTACAAAAATATACAGTAAAATCAGTCCCTAAAGCAACTGTAATTAAAAGGCCTGACTGAATAAAAAGGTTTTGAGCTGACCCTTAAAAGCAACAACACAATCCAGTGACCGCAGGGAGAGTGGAAGAGGTTTGAAGGACCCTTGGGGTACTCCACAGGTCATCGTTGTATAGGCCACAGGGTTCAAAGTGTGTGAAAAAAGCAGCGGCTTATAGTCCGAATATTACAGTACATGGGCTATGGCCATTGGTATATTTTGTCACTCCATTGTCTTTAAAAGCATATATTGTTAGATGGATGAAGACACGTCCACAGGGAATAACAATGCCCTGCAACATCTTGATAAAACACTGACCTGTTTTATGCCAATCTTCTCATCTCATTTTAATGTGTACCCAAAGTTGTGCCTAAACTCCCTCAACTGTCCATCTCAAGTGTTGAACCAGCGCTTGTACCACAGCCGCTCTGGAACGGTCTCTGCTGCACAACTGAATAATATATGAGCTCCCCCCAAAGGTGTGGAAGGAGACGGTCCGATGGTGTATGACTATTATTGGTGCTCTGGTCACATCCTCGGTGCTCCTTACTGTGCTGCTGCTGTACTGCTCATATATATATGTGTGCTCCCTCAGATCCATGCATTATCTAAATGATTTAAAGTGAGAGACATTGCCCCTGCCCTCTGCTGTCACTGTGCACCAGGCAGGACACTAACCACTCCCCATGAATACTGAGTACTGCTGATTGCTGGACAAAGTGAGTTAGGCATGTCTAATACTCTGCCAATTTTTTTGAATTTTTGGCTTCTGAAAATCTCAAGCAGGATTCACAGAAATAAAAAATGTGGTTTCTTCTTCCAGCAAAGAAAATTCAGACCACAGTGCCAACATCATCACAGCACCTACTGACTGTCAATATACAGCTTGTATTTGATGGCAGCAATACATAAAAAAATAAAATAAAAAATAAAATCAGTGGACGGTTTGCTCTGTTACTTTCTGTATTCCTATGATTATTCTCATTTTGTATCATGCTTGGAAAACCACAATATACTGCAGGTACATTTCTTTTTTCTTTTTTTTTGGTCACAAATATATGTCAATCTGTTCCTAACATGCATGGCAACCTGTTATAGGCAGGACAAACAGAGCACTTGATGAATGCTTCATAGTGCTGAAAGAAAGAGTCTAAAAGGACTTTAGGAACAAACTAGTGGTGTAAGTTAGAGCAGGGAAAATTGCTCCCTCTTTTCTTATTCATTATATTCCTCTTTGTATTGATTTAAGGTAACAAAGCGGAGACTGGGACTAGTGCTACTGTTTGCACTCTGCTTTTCTGAACAGCCTGGTCTAAATGAAATATAGTGTGGAGAAAGAGCGCTTCTGTTTAAACAGTGGAACTCTGATGGAAAGTAAAGTGAGTGAGGGGCAGGAGAAGACTGAATACTGAGACGGTTGTAGTAGGATTACAGAGAAGATTAAATGGACATTCTGCTTTTTGACAAGAAATGTTTGGGGTGGAAGCGGTTCATACATCGATAAACAGCTGCTTAATAAGACAATCGAGCATTTCTAAATGAAGCCAAGCAGACACTGATTTTGAAATGCCCTAAACTGTACAACAGTAAAAAACAAAACAAAACTTCTAAACTGTCTAAAGCTAACCTAATGACCTTATCATTGCTGCGTACAGTTACAGCAAACACACAGACTGCTGTGTGCAATGAGATGATGCAAAGACGGCTTTACCTAAACAGACACAGCACTCATTTTGAAGGACAGAATGGACAGATTTATACAGTACAGTAGAGAGACAACACGTCCCTCTCACTCACAGCTTATATCACACTGTTATTGCTGCAAAAGGCATTTCTGAATAAATCAGAAAAGTGTTATTTTGTCTTTGACACCATTCAACTATTGCTCAAGTGATCCAGTTTGGAGTTAAATGTGTATGTTTGGAGAAGCACAAGTCTCCAAAACACTTTTGCAGGCTGCACAAATTCTTAAGAGTAAGTTTGTGAACAAAGCCTGGGAGCTTGTTACTGGTGATGTGTCCAAGGACAGAGTGGTGCAGCCCCAAGCGCACACACGCGCACATACATGCACACACATGCACACATTGTCCACTGACCCGTGGAGCTGTCAGTCCAGTCTCAGTGCTGAATCAGACCCAGAGGAAGGACAAGTCTGAGCTGACAAAATGCATTTTATCCAAGCTTTCAGAACAAAACATGCACTAGGAATAGGTGGCAATCAAGAAGAAAATAATATCATATTTTATTTATCAGTCTGTCTGCCCGTAGTTCTCTTCTGACTGACTGATTGGCCATTGTTTTCTGTGTCAGGATTTTCATGGTTTTACTGTCATATTTTTCAAGTGTGTGGACTTAATAGAAAGAAAAACTTATCCTTTACATTCCCAACAAGTGTTAGCTTAAGCTGTGACCATGCAGCAGCCCATCACATCCAGAATAAAGAAATATACTGGTACTCGCCAGTGGTCCAATGGTTAAAGGCGTTCCACATATATGGTTACTACCACCCCTGCGTCATGAGTTTGATTCAGGGCCTCGGCCGAATGTCTACACACACACACACACACTCATACATATATACATATACATATATGTATATACATATGCATATGTATGTGTGTAGGTATGTATGTATGTATATATGCATGTATGTATCTAATTTATATAGATAGAGATATAGATAGATAGACATACACACATAAGTGCTGTATGTCCTTCACAAGCTCTTCCCACACACACAAGAAGTCCCATAGACCTTCAGCCTTGGACTCAGCACTTCCTTGTATAAAGTGTATTGTATGAGTAAGCTAAATGTGGCAATTGTTAATAATGGCTGTATTACTTCCACAGAAATGGCTGTCAATTGGGTTGCATTCTGAGCTTCTTAAGCACAAAATCAACCTCGAAACCTAAATGTGCTGTTTCCAAGAAGCATCATAGTATTTTATAATGTTGCAAGTGCTGCTATTGTTAAATGCAATACTTAATTTACTAATAATACTAATACATGAATAATTATACTTATTAATAGGGCTGCAATATACCGCAATGAAATAAAAATAAATGTCTTATTTATTAAAACTTGTTAACCCTATATTATTGTAGTCCTCCGCAAAACAAGCCATGTTTGAACTTCCCCCTTCGGGAAGAAGATATCGTTCCATCAAATGTAAAGTCTCGTCATGCTAAAAGCTTTTTCCCACAAGCCGTCAATAGCTTGAGCAAAGCACTTTACCTGATTTTATTATTTGTCATAAATAATTACATTTACATATGAATTTGATCTTTTTAGCTTGCTTACTTTCACAGTGTCAAATTTTTCATGGTACGTTTAGTGTTTTGTAAATTATGTTCATTTTTTGTTTGTGAGGTTGTTTCTGTTGTCTTGTTGTGCATTTTGGGCTTTTTTGCACATGTCTTTCCAAAGTGGAAAAGACATGTGACATTTGACTGAACTGAACTTCACTGAATGTGACTGTCCCTGGATTTAGGACTGCAACTAACGATTATTTTAGTAATCGATTAGTCTAGTGATTATTCTTTTGATTAATCAATTAGTTGTTCAGAACATGATTTTATTATTTGTACAGAATAATGTTACAGAATGTAATTTATTATCTAAAACATAAATCGCAAATTTAACCGCAATCAGAAAAATCTTAATTAGTATTAAGGTCATCAATCCATCTCGCTATCAATGTAAAATTGCAATAAAAGAGCACATATTTCTTATCAACCCCTTGTTCTATCTATACTTAACACCTACATACAGCTTTACTGACCCCGGCATGGTATGACACGCTACAGCCATCGTGGTATTCTGATCGCAGCAGGAGCCAGGCCTACAACCATCCCTGGCATTTTCATTCAACATAGAAAAAAGGCAGTGGAAATGTCAAAGGAGCATGGAGCGACGGGCCTAACCTTTATCTGCTCCGTCTGCAAACAGTGGGACACAAACCACTGCAGTAGCACAGGCCCCAGACGCTTGTTATGTGCACCATAAAAAAGCCATATGCCGCCTTCTTCTGCAAGGGAGAAAGCTCAGGGCAACACAGAGGAAGCACAATTAGGGTACAATGTCAAGTGGTGATGAGGAAAGAAAGGTATTATTAGTATAACAGCTTTGTGTGTGCGTGTGTGTGTGTGTGTGTATGTAAATATTTATTTTTATATTTTTTTATTTTTTTATGTATATTTTATGTATATACATGCCCTTTTCTGGACTGAGATCTCTTTTCCAGGGATCTGTTGTAGCATCACTTGGTATCGCCACGTGAACCACAACGGCTTTCCTCTGTTGTTTATCCACCACCACAATGTCTAGTTGGTTTGCCATTACCATTCTGTCAGTCTGTATCTGAAGTCCCACAGGATCTTGGCTCGGTCATTCTCTACAACCTTTGGGGGTGTTTCCCACTTTGACCTTGGGGTTTCCAGTCCATACTCCGCACAGATGTTCCTGTACACTATGCCAGCCACTTGGTTATGGCGCTCCATGTATGCTTTCCCTGCCAGCATCTCACACCCTGCAGTAATGTGCTGGATTGTCTCGGGGGTCCCTTTGCACAGCCTACACCTTGGGTCTTGTCTGGTGTGGTAGATCTGGGCCTCTATTGCTCTGGTGCTCAGGGCCTGTTCCTGTGCAGCCATGATGAGTGCCTCTGTGCTGTCCTTCAGTCCGGCCCGCTCTAGCCATTGGTAGGATTTCTTGATATCAGCCTCTTCAGTTATGTTTTCCGGTGGTACATCCCATGTAGGGGCTTGTCCTCCCTTGATGGCCCCTTCTCCAGCACCTCATCCTCTGTTCCCCATTGCCTGAGACATTCACTGAGCACTTGTATAGTGCAATAGGATAAGGTACACTTAATTATCCCCATATTGGGAAATGCCACAGGGGACCCGTCTCCAGATCTTGAGCTAATCTTTAGTATTAGGAGGATTTTACCTATTGTGCATGTTTTGGGTTAATGGGGAAACCTGAAGGAAACATGGAAAACTCCACACGAAAAGGCCCGGGCGGCCTGGAGGTCAAACCCGGAACATTCTTGCTGTGAAGGAAGAGTGCTAGGCACTCAGCTCAATGCAGCCAACCCCTTCTGCTTTAACAGAAAAAAAAGTCAAATTTCTTCCTCCAAAAGCTGGACTTTGCTTCAAACCACATGCATTTTACTGACAGTATCTCTGGATGAATCTTGATCTCAATTGTGCAATGCATCAAACAATTAGATTAATTGCGCAACCATTCTTCCAAATGTGGTTGGAGTTGCAGAGGATAATGATTAATACTAATGCAAAGTCTCAGAGATCTCTGAGATCTTATATTTTCCTCTCCACAATCAGATAAATGCATATTTGTCTCTTTCTAATCATGCGATTATTACATAACATTTTGCCAAGTTGACAAAAAACACTAAAGTTAGCAGTTTCTCCCTGTCTAATGGTTTATCTGAACCATTTCTGTGTCATGTGACTCTAGTCTGAGACAGGATTTTTCCAAAGCATTTCATAATTTTTCCACGTCAGTAGTTCTGATTCAGACATGACTATAGTGAGTGCATGAACTGTATTTTTGTCCGTTTCCTCTCCAGATGACCTTCAATCTCCAATTGCGCGTTCACAGATGCCTCTTCTTTTCTTTCTATCAGATTCTTGATGTCATGCGACATGTTCAATGTGAGGTTATATTGGACATATGCATCAAACACAAACAAGGATTAATAATACATATGTTTTAGTGAATTTATACAAAATAATAATGCCTTGGGTTTAGTATATTTTGTTGTTCATGATTCACTCCTTTATTAGCTTTTGAGAACAGTCATAGAGGGCATCCATTAAACAGTGTGGCTGCGCTGAGTAGCAGCCTTGCTGAATGAGTGACACATGTTGGCAGTAGATCATTGAGATGCTGATGAGTGTGACACATGTGGCAGTAGATCATTGGATTAGCTGGATTGGAGAGTGCTTGATGGATATGAGAACACAGGCCCCCGGCAGTGCATGCCCAGACCTCCAGATCTTTACATGATAGATCTATAAGTCCAAAGAAAAATATTCCCATTTAGCAGAAAATGGAAAGTTTTCCCCAAAGGTGTTCATTTCATACCATGGGCTGCTGCTGATTGACCACATGCGGCTGCATAATAATTATCGATATATACTACCGCAGACGCCACAAGTGAGTTCAGGTAATATTCATTCTGTCAATGAAAATCAATTAAAGCCTGCACTGCAACAAGAAATATATTAAAGGTAGGTAGACATTTGATCTTATTATAAATACTAAACATTAAACTACAAAATAAAAAATACCAGATGAAATCGATTGTTCAAGATTGCTCATTATACATGCTGTAGCTTTTCTTAATTATGTTGTTACTTTGAAAATAAAAGTTGAGGCAATCCAAACTTACTTGTGATGGAGAACTTGGACTGAGTACAAACAAATGCACTGGGCCTAAACTGAAAAGGAGGTGAAATGAAAGCTATAGTGTGGTAAATTGTTGCAAAATGATTATTGGCTGCTGAATTGTCATTCATGGACTTTCAATCCCATGGATCTGTGGTGCCTTGAAACTACAAATCAGTACTCGCAATGAAGTAATTAGAGCAACACTTTTCTTTTGTGGAAGGGCTCTAGGAAAGATTATACAAGAGATTAAATGTGAAGCATTCATGGCCTTATTGTAAGCACAAGTATGAGATCATCCAAAACAAATTTGATGTGATTCTGAAAATGTTAGCTCATGCAAACATTAGATTTGACTGGAATTCACAAAGAAAAGAACAAGTTGGCTGAATGGAGAGGTTGTTACTTGGATTAAAACGAGCGCTGTTGTGTGTGGAGTGGTTGGATGAGTTCTAGCTCCATGGCACAGAAACAAACCCTTTCAAAAGACACTGATGGAATATTTATACACTGTGGTTGGATGCTGTCAAGAAGTACTAGCAGACCCATTCACTACTGAATTTGAGCTAGAGTTTTACATGCTTAACTCTTTTCTCTGCTGCCATGAAGTGAATGACACAGATCATGTCTTCATTGTTGCATCCATGTTATTGGTTTGGAGTATTATATTGTGCAAGTGAACTTCAAACTTGACCCCTCAAACTGCCCTCACACATAATGAGACCTTTGACTGAGGCAACTGAGAAGTGCAGTGAAAAGGAATTAGAATTTATTTCAGGTTCAATAATAATAATAATAATAATAATAATAATAATAATAATAATAATAATAATAATAATAATAATAATAATAATAATAATAATAATGAATGATGATGATGATGATGATGATGATGATGATGATGATGATGATGATGATGAATAACCTGGTAAAATACATCCCAACTATAAAAAGCCAGTAACTGCTATATTGTAATGCCTGATTTATGATAAAACCGTTATTATATCTGCCCCTCTGACTGGTTGCGTCTTTAGTGCAGTTATTTGGTTATCTACTGCTGTTACTTTGTACCCTAAAAAAATCAGATGTTTGCTAATTGGCTTTCTGAGTACAGGACAAGTGAGTCTCCCTGGTTGGTCTCTGCCCCCTACGCCCTGCACACTGTGGTATCAGAGCAAACATGCTGCTGCAAATGCAAATGTCTTGTTGTAAGAGTCTCTCCAATCTGTTTTGTTGCATAGTCGTCACCAGCGCGGCCCACTCTGATGTATATTTCATGTGAGCGGGGCCGGACAGCGTTATTCTGGGGAAAGTCATTCGTTTGCAGGATAAAAATATTCACATTTCCTTACAAACGATGGTCACCTGAGACTGGAAGGTCAGTGGCAAAGAGGTTTTTACTCAGTTTAGATGTATGAGCATGATGAAATTATTGCTTACATTTTCCGGTCTGACTTTGGTCCCTTTTTAAAATAAAAATGTCTTGCTTAGAATTACAAGGGATTTCTACTTGCTACTTGTTTTGGCCAAATAAATGTAGGCTCGTCACTGTAACAACTGAAGTTTAATATATTGCTACAGAAAAGATCATGATGAACAATAATATTGGAACACTTTATGCCACTGACTCAACAATTAAAAGCCTAGGTTTAGGCTTTAACAACATTAAAGCCTAAACCTTGTAAACCCTTTTTCTAAATGTACTATTTTGTTTAAAAAACAACAACCAAAACATGAGCTCCAATAAATATTAGATTGAAAAACTAAGTAGTTAATAGCTATAATGATTCAGTTAATTGTTCAGCCCTATACAGCCCAAATGTTTATATACTACAAAAAGGTGCAAATAAAGGGAACACAACACATAAGAAATATTGACCCCCCAAACTAGTGTTCCTTATTATATTTATAGCAGGATAAGTCAATTATTATAGCGACAGGGATATATTAAGTGTATTGTAAAGTGAATTATACAATATGAGTCTATTTGTTGTTGTGTGCTTGGCTGCGGTGCATGTCAAGTCTGTTAGCGTGAAACTGTCATACATTCTGTACCATATGGATATGTTTTAGCTTGAGTAGCAGCAACAGAGTGGAGGAGGTGAGGACTGAGCCGTTTGTCAGAGAGGAGAGGCTAAAAATAGGACAACATAACATTCTCGTCTTGTGTACTGTTTTTAGTCAGTTTGAAAATGAACTGCAATTCTGTATCCAGAATTACATCAACAACTATTTTTGTTCTCTGTACTTTTAGTATATGGCAAGTGATAAAATTATATTGTAATTATATTATACTTTCCCATGATTACATTACATTACATTTTTGCACATTCTATTACAACATTGGCTTGCACACCCTCTGGCTGTATTATCAGCGTTGCTGGATAAAGTAGAGCATAATCCGCTTTCTTCTCTCTCAGGCGAGTTTTCACTTGGTCCAAAGTTTTGCATTTCTTGATCACTCTCGCAGAGTAGTCATTGAAGAAAGTGACGTGGGGCTCGTTAGGTCAGGTCCGGTCAGCCATGGCATGCTGTTTATCACTGAAGTTATGGAACTTCAGTATAATAGGTTTAGGACGTTTTGCGAGCCAAGGAACGATTGGCACGCTCAAGCTTTATTTCCCATCTTTTGTTGGAAGTTTTAGATATTCGGGGATCCAAGTGTAGCATGTACAGATTAGAGTTTGTAATTTGGAGAAGTTGGACTAATAAGAGAAGATTTGTTTCAGCTCATGGAGGGAGGTGGAGAGTTCAAAACACCAAACCAGAAGGCAATTATATGGTGCAGGATGCATACAAGGGATATTTACAGTACTGGTATATACAATATTTACATTCAAGATAAAGTCTGCAGATGTTAACTGGCTGATATAAGTTATATTCCAGAGTTAGTATTTGTTATAGTTTGTTGTCCAAGTGAATCCTGATTGATTGTATGTGAATGTTCCAGAGTTCTTTGGTGGCAGGGTGAGGTGTAGTGTGAGTGGAGCAGGCAACTGCGCCTCCTACCGCACTGTAGAAGGTGGTGACTTATGTTTTGGTTCGAGATCTTGGGCAGCTCGCCATCAAGTGTTCAGAACCACCGGATGAATGGATGAATAGATGATGAAGACAGATGTTGGGTAGATGGATGAAATGGACCCTTGCCTGCATGAGACCGTAAAAGACACCGTGAGTTCAGCCAAGCTTCAGCAGCAGAAGTGAGGGGAACAGGCTTATTTGGATATATCTTAGAACAATTTATATATTGTGGTGACACACGGTAATTTTAGATTTGATTGGAACGCCACTGGTTTAAACTGCTACTTTTAAGTGGTCTCTGAGTTGCGGGATCCATGAGTCTCAGTCTTTCCTCTGCGGCTCCCTGCGCATGCTCGCGCCAGAGCAGGAGTAACATTGCTCTTCCTGTGAGCGCAGCGCAGAGGAGGAAGCAGAGACACAGCCTGACCTCCGCCAAAAGAGGAGATTTTAATCTCTTTGGGAGTTTTTATTAAGTCTCAATTTGGGGATCATTTAAATACAAAGCGCGAAAGTTTGAACTTGGTAATGATGTTGAATAAAGCAGACTTTTCAGATTTTATCGTTTACGTTTTAGTGTCTGTAATATGACTAGATCAAGCTTATATTCACTTTAGAGTTGGTTTAATTGGTTATTAGAATGAGAAGGGAAAAAAGGGAGAAGACAAGCTTCAGATTGTAATCAATTAAATGAATTAATATTGTCTCCAAAGTTCTGAAAGAAATGACATTTAGCATTCAGCTGTAACTGACTGCATCAGCAGTATTATGTTTAATCATTGACGGTTCTGATTTTAAAGGTGCACTACGTAACTTGTCGGTGTAATCCCTCATTCGTCCAGGAGTGTTCCATTGTAGAAAAAGATTCAGTAGTAGTCATCTGGACTATGTTTTAGAAAAAACATTTTTCTAAAAACAGAGTCCAGATGACTACTACTGAATCTTTTTCTACTATGTAACTTCTTTGATGGAGGTGCTTGTCTACTTTCTACTTATTTTGTATGGCATTTGATATCTCCATGGAGACAAGCAGTGGCTTCTCCATGCCCAGTTATCGGACAGATCTGTGAAGAGGTGACCCTGCTCACAGTAATTGAATAAATGCAAGATAGATAGATACTTTTCCAGCAAACAAATTAGAAAAGCCTTTTTGTTGTTTACCTTACCAAATTTGCTTTATCAACATCCACTTTATCTATTATGTGCATACGCCAGACAGTTTGCACTTAATCAGAGGTTTTTGCTTCATATTTTACAAAAATCTGCGTGTTGTCTCTACCTGCTTTATCAGCATAAAGCTGATGTCACATTAATTGCTGCAAACAAGACGCAACAAGATAAAAGCTCTCCTTTATTTAAATGTTGACGTTTTTTAAAGATCACTTTTAATGTGGTACTGAAAGGGATGCTGCTGTTTTGGATTACATTAGTACAAATGGGATAAAACAGCTAATGTCTAGGTCTGATAAGAAGATCTCTGCTCTTAACTTCGTCCTTTTCTTTCCAAGAAGCTCTTTACAGGCGCTGCTTGATGCCCTTTTAAGAGACAATCAAGTCACATCAGTGACGCTGTGACATCATTAGTCCAAAGGCACATCCAGGAAGAGCCTCTCGCCGCCTTTTGATCTGTGTAGCGGTTGATGTGCTTTCACTGTAAACTGTACAAGTGCAGAATACATATGAGAAGTGAGCTGTTAATGGTTTGGGTTGGGAGGTAAGGCTCTTGCTGCTAATGCACATCATTGACAAATATTTTCATTTGCTGTCTGAACACACAGAAATAAATGTTTCAATTACGAGCTAATGTACACCCCTTTTACTATAGATATATTGATTTAATCCAAATGTACAAAATGTGTTGGACTCGAAGGATCGGCTACTTACCGGAGCAGTGATGTGAATGAGAATCAGACAAAGGCTTTAAGTTTTTAAATGCTGGCTTGGAATAAAGATAGAATAATTAAGCTTTAAAAGAAAAATGATCTCTTTGTGCTGTTTCAACAATCACAGTAGTCACAATGTCTTACCTGGGTGCACCCATCTAAATTCACCTTTCAGTGTAACTTCAAAACGAATCTAGTTCAATCAAATGACATTGAATGAAACAAGTGCTTTACCATATACAACAACCAAAAACCTTAACTGGAGGATTTACTCTCCCCAAGCCCAAGTCCACTTCCTGCTTATGAAGATGTGTGTAGTCCACAAAGTCCTTAAGAGTCCATGGTAAGTTCAATGTCCAAATGTTCAAGGGAAGCATGTGTGTAAGGGGCAGCAAGTGAAAAGGCGTGGAAGAGTTCTTGTTGCAGTGGGCCTACCACACTGCACCGTGCAGTTCATCCAGTGGGGTGGCTCGCCATCAACGACAGGTCCGCCCAACAAAAAAACCTGACCGATCTCAAGTTAGGAAAAAGGCTCAAAATGCTCAAAATGGCTTAATTGTCTTTATTTGAGTTTTCCACGTCTGTTTTTGCCAGTGCCTCGTGTGGAAAAGAGAGAAAGACACTGGGGCGTTGGTAGCGCAGATGGCATGAGGGGGCGGGACAATGTGCTGTTTAACAGAAGCTCATTGGCCAAATGTCAATCAGTTGTAGGATTAACTCTTGAGTTTCTGACAATTATTTTACTGACAATAGAAACATACAGTTTTGTGGCTTATTTTCACATTTTATTTAAAGTTATTGTTAAATATGGGTTACACTAAGAATTAGTGTTCAGTCCATTCAGTTGTAAAAGCAATGTTTATTTTAAAATATTGAAACCATTTTTTTTTTATCAGCATCATTACATCAGTCCTGTATTAGCAATACAGTTTATTTAATGTAATGCTAAAGATTTTTTAACTAATTGTATTTGCTATTATTTCACACTCATTCACAACCTCACAGTTTACTAAAATCACTTACGGAGAGCACTTAATCTTGGCTCTTTTCCCTTTTTTCCCATAAGCCTCCTGTAATAGGGTGAATAGGCTTCCAGGAAGATGCTCTGGTATTGATTTGTAAAGTGGACAGCCCAGACACGGTCATGTCTATCAAATGAGTGAGAGGAGCCCACGTCTCCTCACTGATGATGGATTATGTTTTTAGCTCAGGTGCTCTGAGGCACCATCAATTGTCCTGACACATCACAGCGGGAAGAATGACAGCCATTTCACACAGACCAGCCCACTATGACAGAACGATAAGGCTGAATGAGTCTTGATGCTTTTAAAGAAGAGGAGAGAACAGATAATGGAACGTGTCAGACTCTCACCTATAATTTCCAGGCATCATGGAGGAAAAAATATAGGAATAAGAATGTGTGAAAAGTGTGTCTTTGCTGTAAACACTATGTTGAGGGTTATCAAAGCCACACAGCTTGATAAATAAGCAGACTCAAGCTGCAACCACATGCTACAACCGTTGCTGTTTAGTTTATGGGACTATACCAGCCAGGATTTAGCTGACAGTTCGAACAAAGAAACCAAATCCAAGTCCTGAAGTTCATAACTTGGCATATTTACCCTGCCTGTTGTAAAACTCAACAATTCAATTCCATGTTTTGTTTTAATAAAAAAGTGAAATAGTATTCCCCTGTAAAACATGCAAAATGTTCGCTAGATATGATTTTCTGAGTAAAGTAAAATTATTATTATAGAAGTAATGTTTTCAGCCTAATTCAGCACCCTTTTTTATACACGACCTTCAAAGTCCTGCTTTTTCCTCGGTTTTAAGAGTGCTACAGATTTCCCAGTAACAAGAATACTGTGTTGCCTCAATAGAGCCATACATTTTTGTGGCTTCATTTCTTGGTACTCAGAGATGCCTGTAGAATAAATGCAGCTTCAGTTCTGAGACTATACAGACAATCAGAGACAGAGCCAGACATTCTAAACATCCAAAGGCAAAGAAAGACCATGGCATTTTTGCCTTCTGAAAGCAGAGGTCCTCCCTCCAGAAAACATTGAACAGAACAGCAGAGGTGGTAGCATTTAGTTACATTTACTTTTTCTACAAATTGTACATCTTGGAGTAACTTTCAGACACTACACTTTTACTCTTACTTGAGTGACAGTAACAGTCTCTTACATTATGAATGATAAATGATTTGAACATTTGTGACTTTTGCACTGCTCCTTCTGATAAGATGCACTTTCTATGCTCCTGCCCATTTTCTACATGCAGCCAATCATAAACCAGTTCAACTAAAATAACCAATGAGACAACAGGTAAAGAGAGCCAGCATCCAATCAGAGATGGAGAAGCATTTCAGACAGACAGCCAGAGAAGCCAATCAGTGCTCAGAGCAGGGAGCGGCGCAGTGGCGAGAGTCAGCCTCAGCTCTGCACAAATGACTCATTTCAACATGAAACTTCTGCTGTTGAATAGAAAGCTATGTAATAAACACCACAGACGGTGCAATCTATGACTTGAGATGACTATGAAAGTTTAAACACGAAAAGAACGAGATGAAATAAGAGGTCATTTGAGGTTAGTGCGAGTATTGAACCCGGATTGCCTGCACCCCAACCTATCGCGTTAACTGCTGAGCTAAATGCCTCAGTAATGATAAAACTGCATTTTACGCTTGAATGAATACACATCCGTATTTATTGATATAGGGATTTTAGTATATTCTGTAAACTACCACAGTTTTTAAGACTCAAAAACATCCAGGGCTTTTGGAAAAACATCGGGGGCTTGAGAATGCCATGATTTACTTGTAAAGGTAATGCAGTTTTTTCAGAGCTTTGTTCATGTTGTCATCTCAACTGAAACACTTTGGACACTTGGGAGGACATATACACTATGTGTCTTGTTGAAATTACAATGTTGTTGTCCAAAAAGTAGCTTTTTATGTCCCTAAATCAAACACTTAAACTTTAACAGATGATTGCATTATTTTCAAATCAGAAAATGACTGCTTCTCATAGATCATTACCGGAAATACCTTTAATATTAATGATAGCTTCTGTATCACTTACAGAAAAATGTGTAAATTGTGTCGTTACTGGCGTTACTCTGCTACTCATTTGGAACACTGCAGCTGAACCCATAAACTCTGCTCTAAGCTTCACACAGTGGTATTTGTCTGATTTTAGCTGGTCCTGTCTGGAGGATATGCAGATGGCTCTTTCCTCCCCACAAACACAATTCTCCATAACATTTTTAGTGTGGCCTCATGGCAAATCCACCCTGAACAAAGCAAACAACAGAAAATTCACTATTTTGTGACTGCACACTGTGAACTAAGGCAGTGAGTTTTGGAGGGAGCCATCTCTGCAACAAAAGCCTAATGAACTCTTTTCCCTTATGTCTCTTTAAATATTAGAACACAAAGTACCTTTCGGAGGGGGATAATGTTGTGTGGCAAATAAGATTCCACTCACCAAAAAACAAATTCTCTCCAGCCCCCAGGATTTTTGTGTTGTGTTTGTGCTTCTAATGCAAAGCCTGCTGGGAAATGGCTCCGTACAGCTGCAGAGCGCTTCAGTTGTGAAAGCTTGATGACTTGAAAGTGCACAAGATGAGACTCCAGGGCCTAATTGAGCGTTTTACATGAACACAATGTTGTATACCCACCACGCTTCAGTCGCATTTAGCGGCTTGATCAGTTTAACTCGTTTGTCGTGTCGTACGTCCCACACATAAATCAATACTTGAAGAAGAAACAAGTGAGAAGATGCCTGCTGAGTGCCAGAAATACATTTTCTATCTATTTTCTACTCGACTGATAAATTGACAGTAGATTGCCAACAAAATCGGCAAACTGAATGCTCCTTGTTTCCGCTCCAACGTTCTACTTCTGAAATGATGTGATTGGAAATATTTCAGCTGAAAAGAAACATTCTTCCAAAGAAAACTGAGCTGAGGACAAAGCTGCAACATGGTGAAAGGAGTTGGAAGCACAGGAGTTAGTTTAATGTTAGACTCTAAATCAGGGGTGTCAAACTCATTTGGGGCGCGGGCCGAATTTTGATGCTCAGGCTGGGTCGCGGGCCAAACATAACATAAAAAATAAAACAATAAAATCTATAAGAAATAAATAGCTTTATATAGCCTAGTAATAGCTCTTTGTGGACGCTGTTGCACAAATCTGCAGCAGGTGAAAGACTGAGTCCATATCCATGCAGCAACGGGAACAGGAACATGGACGTATGACTTGGGCTTTGACAATTCTCTTTTAAAGCTGAAGGTAAATTCACTAAAATGAGTTTTAAGGACTTGTAATAAAGCAAAAATGTCCAGGCGGAATCTATATAAAAGTCCTTTTCATTTTTCATTTTCCTGTAAGGGTTTGTGCCTGTAAGGGTCAGTCATCATTTTTTTCCTTTGATTTTTAAAAAAAGATTTTCTGTTCTGAAAGCTAAGGGACAGGACGGTTATAGGGTAAAATGGGGCGAGAGAGGGAAGAGACATTCTGCAAACCTCTGTGACAAGATCATAAAATGAATCTCCCTGAAGCAGTATAGGAAGGGCTTTGATTGGTCACATCTTAAGTTAAACCCATTTTGTTGATCTAATATTGAAGGATTTACCTGGTTTTTTGTCTCGTGTGTATACAGAGTTTAGTCCCCACAATCTGATAAATATAAGATTCGAGATTATTCAGCTAATAGATCATCTTGATTATGCAGATCACAATATATAATTGTAAGAACTATAAAATCATAATTGTGAAACTTGTAGACAGCAACATTGAGTAATTTCAGATCAGTACTTCAAACTACATATAAAGTACTTTTTTATCAGGCTGTTTATGACAACATCATTACTTTTTCATTCAGAAAGTTTGATTCCATAAATCTTGTGAGGAAGGGTAATCAACCGAACTTTGTCTATCGAAAGCAAACTAAGGATTTTGCTGTTGTCTGGTCTTAGTGCCAATGGGAATGTCACACTTTGTCAACACGTAAAGAGCCAGAATGAGTCATCCTGGTGTTTCAGATGTATTTGTTTTAACAATAGATATAATTAAAAACACAAAATATTGCTTCTAAAATGGTCACAATTATTTCTTTATTTTTTAGCTCTTACCATTATTTGGTGACCTGAATAATGACGATTATCAATTAACCACATCATCTTGACCTCCCTATGTCCCAATAATCATGAATACTTGTGAAAACTATTAGAATTTGATATTGTGACATCCCTAATGTGAACTGCTGACAAAGACTAAGAACATATGGCTTCATAGTTTCACTGATTTTATTTCCAGTGTTTGAACATTTGGTTGGAAGTTGAGCTCTGCAGCTGTCACACCAACTGCCTGTGATCATTTCCCCTTCCTCAGCATTGTTCGTATCACGTCTCATGCTGCCTCCCTCCTGAGCTCGTCACCTGTCAGTCGAGGAGCTGGCAGCGTGGTCTTTTACCCCTCTACGTTTTGACAGACAGACAGTGGAGGGACACCGACAGCCCCCCCCCCCGTTTTAAACACCAGGAGGAAATCACAAGTGAAGCGCGTGTCAGCGAGCGGGTTTGAGTGGGTTACGCTCAAGTCGGGCAGGTGGCAGCTCCAGCAGAGGATCAGAACAGCAAGACTTACCTCAGCGCGTTCACAGGATGATGCCAGCAAATGTAGGCAGTGCAAAAACTTCTCACAAACATTCAGCAGTTGTACTTTCCAAACAATATTCTAGTTCGGCCCACACAGATTTTTGCCTTTGTTGGACTCGCTTCCAATTTCTTTTCTTCAGATGTTGCTGACTAAATTAATTTGATAACAATATTTTAATCGGGAATGTGCTAAAATGTGACTTTAAATGATTGAGGTTCAAGGATTGCACAAAACGTGAATGGATCATAAAAATAACCAGAAAAGTGCAGAAATATCACTTCGTACAATCTTTGAGGTCGTTTTAATAGTTTTAATGATTAACAATATACTTGATATTCTAATGTTACATATCTCCAGAACAACAGTTGTGATATTACATTACATATTAAATTTTTCAGTACATCTCCCACCTCTATGATTGACTATTGTTTAAAATGCACTTTAAGAGCCTTAAATCCCTGTCATGACAAATGTATTAAAGTACGAAAAGGCAAAACAGTCAACATTGTGCCTGGCCTATACCTAAAAAACAATAACTCATAAAAGAAAGTGATAATACAGTAATAATTCTTTCTACTGAAAAGCAGGTGTGATTTAAATGCACTTTGTCTTGGTGATGACTTGATAATGTGGACTCCAAAGGCCTGATTTACCGATGCATTTGGCCCACTCTTTAGATTAGTTTAAGAGACTCCGTGCTCTTTGCAAAGTGTTGGTCTATCCAAATTGAGAAAGTATTTAAATAAAGTATGGAATGTTATTCACTGTTGTTTAGTTGATGTATGTTTATATAAGTACAACCTTCTATTTGAACTTGCTCTGTACAAAAATGTGCTGATATGCCAGTGTATAGTAAAACATATCAGTGAGATTTTTTGTCCCCCAGAGTTCCAATTTCAAACAAGGTCCTCTCAACACAGCTTGCAGTTATTGCAGGTCGGAAGGTTAGACATAAAATTTCACCTCCAATCACCATGGTAAATATGTACAGCATATAGGGGTGGGCGATACTGACAAAAATCTTGATTATTGTTTGGTGTATCACAATAACAATATTCACACATTGTCATTCCAAGAGGGATGTGCTGAAACATGCTTAAATGTATTAGTTGCGGTTATGTTATCAGAAAAATTTGAAATGTCAATCAACTTAATCACAAATATCCATTTGGAAAGTTTCCAACATACCTTTTTTCTTTTTCTTTCTTACCAGCTCTTTGTGTAGCTCCATATTTGAATTTAGCATATCTTCAAAACTATATTCACAATATTATCTAAATGCATTTCGAGATATTGTGACTTTGACCCAGAAACAGAAGCAGAACAAATTCCTTTACTCTTTACAATTTGAACGTGGTGTATATTGTCTCCATTTGTATCCGGGTCAGTTCAGTTAAACGTCCTTTTAGTGTGATCTCTTCCATCAGTCCTGGACGCTGGTTTTTGGGTGACAGAATGGGACAGACCTGTGTGGCCTGAGCTGCCCCAAAGTCAGGCCCAGTAGCAGATTGTGTGTCGGGACTCGGGATGGCCACAGCTGCTCTGGGACAATACCTTCTGTCCGAGCCGCTCCCCTCCTGCTCTGGGTTCTCCTCTGTCTCCATCTGCTCCTCTGCTCCTCTTTCAAAACTAGTTAGTTTCAGTTTATATGTTAAAAGTAGTTTAAAACCACACTGGAAAAGATGAGCTGGTGCCTCTTCGCAATTTGTGGGATTGCCTTGACTATAGTTGTTTTTTACCTGCTCATTATTTCTTTCCTCAGGATGTATGTTTCTGCCTTGTTAGTTTTTCATTTGTCAATGCTCAGTCAAAAAATATTTCACTTTTGAATATGTCTCTAGTTCAAAGGCTGGATACATCAATTGTGCTTGGTTTCCTTTCATGTTGGTATTTAATCATTCATGCCTGAATTTTTTGGGACATTCTAAGCACTATATCTGATTATTTTTGTATTTATTTTGAGCTCCTCGGCTTTCTTCCTGAAGTCATTGCATCAAACATACATGGTGCATTTATGCTAAAAAAAAAATATTTCGCTCCCAGAAGGGAGTTGGCATTTATCCACAAGTACATTACACACTTGTGGATAAAACACTGCCCAAGAGTGTAGTCCTGTATAATAATAAAATAAAACTATTTAAACAAAAGGACGGGTGGTTTCCAATGGCAGAAGGACCGAATATCAACGTAATTCTTCTTTTAATGTGACTTCAGTGATGCTCTTTTTAAAGCAGCCGTAATGATCCAAGTACTTCAACTATTTATACAAGCACAAAAGCAGCCTTAGTGTTTATCATTTATAGTCTCTTCTATTCCGAAAGTATGGAAATCCTCGGGCTTACAAAATACATGAACTGATATGATGAATAGTGGATAATGAGGCATTTTAGAGATGCTTTGAGGTGTACCAGCTGTCGACAAAAAAGCTCACTGAATGTATGAACACAAACTGCTGGAGGTCAAAGTATTTTTATTTTAATGTGGAATAACAATATAGCTTTAGATTAGAATTGATTAACAAGAAATGATTAATGCATGATTGACAGTCGTTTTAGCTCCTCCCTCTTGTAAAGCAAAAGAATATATTTTATTTTTGGAGATAATGTAACTTATTTTATTTAAGACTCATGAGAGAATATGGGCCTCATTAGTTCCTAGAGCTGGAGGGTTTTTAAGTGCCCATGACCTCAGCCATATTCCTAGAATGCCCAGTCAGTCCTCAGATCGCCAAGACCTTTTTAATGGTGACAATGGTGGCAGTTTCTTGCACAATTTATTTTCAGTCTTCATTATGGAGGTTTTCTGACCTAGAGCCTGTTACATATCCGATACTCTTATTTATTCATTCATTTAAATTTTTGATTGCAACTTTTTGGCACTTCTCAGTCGCGCTTAATTGTGGGAAATATATTCAAAATGAGATATTTAAAGGTGTGCAAAGTTTTCTAGTGGAGGGTGTGCCACTTGCTTGTCTCCCTGGAGATATTATTGCTTTGCCTGGAATATTCCACAGTATGGCATTAAACTAACACTACTAGGCCAAGTTATAGGCCAATTTTTCAATGTGTATTTGTGCATCAAAACACTTTATTAAATAAATGCAAGGTAGCTATGTTTAATGCCATGCTGTGAAACATTCTTGGCAAACTAGTATCGTGCATTGAGACATTTGGGTGGCAGACTCCCCAACAGAAAATGTGCTCGTAACTTCAATTTTCATATAATGTTAGTTATATTGAAGTATATTGAAGTTCTAATAATTTAGTAAATTAGTTTCTTTTCTTGACACATTTCTTTACTTGACACATTTTTCTGCCTGTATTTCAAAGTTCATTTATATTTCATTTGGCCTGAGGCAATGGTAGACCACCAGTAGAGCACTCTTAGGTCAGGTCAATCAGTACTTCTCTGTATGCACTGCGGAGGTAACAATAGCCAAATCTTTCTGTACTATATTATCACAATATCACAATATGGTATCATGGTATAATATTCATTGCGATATTTACTGCGGGTAGTCCTTTAAAACCAGTGCTTTAAAATCATTAAAAGGCATAAAATGATTTAATTTAAAAAGTCTCTGTTTTGTTCCACAGGGAGGGAGCAAAGTTGCTGAAAGCCTTTTTTCCTGTCTCTGTGTTGATACGATGGGATTGTAAAATAAAAATGTCCCGAGACCTCAAACTGTGAATACTTGAACTGATGTGCAATAAATTTGATAACTAATCAGGCAAAATGCCAACTAGAGCTTTATACACAAACCAAAGGCAGTGCTTCTTGTATACAATGATTGCCATTCTACCGGTACTTTAGAATGTAATTGACAGTGGTGAGTTCTGTCTCCTTCTCCTGTAATGAACCTTAGAGCTGAATGAAAAACCGAGTTCAGAGGTTTTAACACTGTTGCAGTAGAATGCATATATATAATATCACCATAATCTAGAACTGAAAGAAATGTTGCCTAGATTAACTGTTTTCTACAATTAAGAGGAATAAATATTTTATTTCTAAAGAAGAATGACAATCTGGCTTTGAGATTATTTGTCAGCTCTTGTATGTGTTTGTTGAAGGAGAGTTTATCATCGATTCAGATGCCCAAGTATTTGTAATGGAGTACTTGTTCAATCATATTACCATCAAGCGTAAGAATAGATATGTTTTTTTGGTCACTAGAGTGTCTTTTGGAGAACAGCATACATTTTGTTTTATTTAAATTCATTCATAATTTTAAATTAACAGTTTTGTTGGATGGAGTGAAAATCCTCTTGAATATTTTGAATCATTTGTGCAAAAAAAGGTGCCGTAGCATACAGAATAGCGTCAGCTGTTTACAAGTGGATGCTACTGTGTTTCAGATTATGCCCAATTGAGTTTATATAACAGTGGTGCAAGGACAGAGCCTTGAGGAATACCTTTAAGGTGTAAAGTAAGAAAATTCAGATTGAAAGACACCAGCAGAAACAGCTTGAGCTCTATTTGTGAGGTAATTTGCGGTGGGGAAAAATTAGAATTTACATCAAACCCAGTATCATCCAGACGATCCAAGAGAATACAGTGATTGTGAATCAAAGACCTTTGTCAAATCAACTAAAACAGCACATTCTTCATGATTATCCAACTCAATAACAATATAATTTATAACTTTGGTAGCAGCTGTGATAGTGCTATGCCCTAGTCTAAAACCAGACTGGTAGCTGTTTAAAATCGAATATTTGGTTAAGAAAGCCAGACAACATCTTCTCCCTCCTTTTATAACTCCCTTCAAATCCACACAACACAACAATGAGCTTTGTGACATTTGGTCCAAACAGGCCACTGACATGTTGTTGTGTCACATCGCACTGTTCACTAACACAAGAGTTGGCCTTAAAAACACAGGCCTTGGGCGCATGGTACGGGATTATTTTCCACCTCTGCTGCTGCCAAAAAGGACAATGAAAATCCCTGTTATATTGTGTCACATTTTGATCTTATTCCTTCAGCAGTTTGTGAAATGTTTGTTGCAGATCCCAGCAAACCTCTTCTGGATAAACATGCAACACTCTGAAAAAGAGACATGAAAAGAGCCATTTGTCATGTTATTTTCTATAGAGCCAGAAAACAACAGCTATAATTAATCTCTTCTTTATTTTTCAATCATCCAAATGCCTTAAAATAGCTAACGCTCCACAATGGATTTCTTTATTTTGACTGTTGAATATGAAATATAACGACAACAGCCCAATAAAGAAAACCTTGAAGGACCCCAGGAAGAGTACAGATAATGGGGATCCATAATTATAAACAAATCTAAATCCTGTTACCATTGTCTATCAAAAATGTTAGACCTCCTACTCTTGTTTGTCTTCCTTGGAGCTCTTTTGCAAACTGACCAGTTTTGGAAATCTTATGCTGTAGTTGATTGGAGTGATGAACTTTTGGAATGGTCATGATTCGCGATATAAACATTAATCGGGATATAAACATTAACAAAATTAAGATTTTAGAAGCAAGATGAGGCCCTCTCCAGTCAATCTATACTCCTGCTATTTTATGACAGTTTATGTCTATATCTTTACTATATCATTCAGAAAGTTTAAAGCTGGTCACAGACTTGATTTACTGTATCATGTTGGACAACGGAAAAGAAAGTTGTTTCGTAATGGTGTTAAAAAATCGTGAATAATCTAAACTACAACTAAAACATGACATCCTTCGTCATAATGTATAACAAGCATTCTTTTGTTGCTGTCCTAGACGTCCCACAGAAGGATGGAGAGGACGCAGCCATAGACTCCGCCTCTGAGTCCGCCTCCTCGCTTTTCTCTCACTGGGGTCGAGACTTGGGTCCTGAAAGTCGAAGAGTGGCACTAAAAAAGTTCCGTTACTATGGCTACAACGGCTACCTTAGCGACCGCATCTCCCTCACGCGGCCGATCCTAGACCTGCGGCCAGACGGGTAAGAGACTGTACAAATGTAGGCTAATATTTATTCATCCATGTGTCATCGTCGTCGTCGTTGTTGTTGTTGTTGTTGTTGTCCCACGTTTCTATTTCAATGGGCTAAAGCTTAGGTAAAGAAAATACAGATTAACAACTGAAAAGCGTAAATCCTGCAAAGTGAACATGATTTTAAGCCCTTTTTCCTGTTTACAATTAGAGGAAACTAGTGTTGGCGCGATACTAATATTTCAAACTTAATTCCGATACTAAGGAATAGGCTCAATACGCAATGCCAATTTCTACACCACAATGATAATAAGAATTTTTATACAATATAGACTAATTTTCAACAACAAAATAATGTTTATTTCTTTACGTTACCGTTTGGTTTGATACAAGTTCTGATTAAGCTCAAGAGCATTCTAAACTTCAGGAAAAGTCACATTGTGTCCTATTTAAGTGTTTTTTGCTACTTGTTCAAATGACTATCTAGTATATTATGTATTAGTATTGATTAGTCTCTGAGGATACCAAAAGTGCTGTTCTAAATTTGATATTCCTGCAGGTAGCCACTCTTTTATTCATTCTTTTATACTGTATTGTGTCTCTCAGTGTTCATATTGTGGCCAGCACATATAACTGCCTTACTCTCATTATGTCTTGTATTACTATTGATTTTCTTCCAGCAGCTGCATAATAGACGTGTAATCATCCACTGCTCCCTCAGGTGCAGGAACATGTCATACTCGTCAGATCTGCCTCAGCTCAGCATCATCTTCATCTTTGTGAACGAAGCCCTGTCAGTGCTGCTGCGCTCGGTTCACACAGCCATCCAGAGAACGCCCAGGCACCTACTCAAGGAGATCGTGCTGGTGGACGACCACAGCAACAGTGGTAAGATCAATGTCACAGTGTTAGCGGCTCTAGGCTGACACCCATTCTTAACTAATCAATCAATCAATCATATTTTTTATATAGTACCATTCATATCAAGCCAATTCAAAGTGCTTTACATCATAAAAAGTACATTCAAATCACAATACACACATACATCACATACATCAAATAAAAATTAATCAATCATCGCAATTATTTATGGCTACAATAAGTGGGGTTTTTGAAACTGTGGTTAACCGCAGAAATGTCTCAGGGCGCAACGCGAGACACATACAGCGGCATGCGCACACGCGTAGCCCAGCGTGTCAATAAGACTGGATAAGCGCGCTGAACGACCGGTCTGTTACACACGTGTGCAAGTCACGGAGGCGTGCGCACACATGGGTGTGTGTGTGTGTGTGTGCCTGATCTGTTTATAATGATTGTCTGTGGTACATGTGACTGTGGCGCGCTGAACACACACGGGGGTCCACACTAGTGCGAGTGAACAGCGCAAGCTTCTTCAGCACGAGTATTTATTGCCGCTGCTTCATTGAGTTTACACGACTGACAGCGCTGGAGCGCAAAACAGCCGCTCAGCCGAAAGTGAGCCACGGAACGCACAAGCTCGACGGAAAGGGAGGGAGAGAGAGAGGAGGACGGTAGCTCCAGAGAAGTAAATGCTTTTTATTCTTCACAAATCTGTTTGTTGTTGGTTGAGCCAAAGGAAAGTGACTTCTCCAAAGTCTCTAGCCCTCATTACCATGGAGCTCATCTCACTAATAAATTATATAATGCTTAAAGAGCTATAATGTACGACGAGTATAAGGGCCAACCCGAATAAAAAATTATGAGTTTATTCTCGTTAAATATGAGATTATTTTTGTTAAATTATGATTATTTATTCTCATAAATGCTGGAATTTTTTCTGGCTTCGACTTTAATCTCATAAAATTATGACTTTAATGTCGAAATTTTATGACTTTATTCTCTAGTGCCCCGTAATTTTTTATTTGGTTAGCCCCTATACTCCGTCTTAATAATAAGTGGCCAATAAATTTACATTATATTATGTAATCCATTTGTGGCCATTATATTTTATTTTAAATTAATATGCTGTATTAAAGGGTAGGAAGTTAATGCTATAAAACAAATTTCCTCCACAGGAATATTTGCAAGTTTAACATAACAAAATACATGTCTGTGTAATCCTCATTCGTCCAGGAGTGTTCCATTGTAGAAAAAGATTCAGTGTAGCCATCTGGACTCAATCAGTGAAGTTCTTTTTATTCAAGAACTCAGGTAAGGACCAGCATGACAGAAGAGTAGGACAGACCGAAGTAAGAGCGGCTACGCGCCTATCTCAGGCTGAGAAAGACGTGCTCTCCAAAGGCTCAACTTTTCAATGACTTCTAAGCACATCCCTACAGAGAACTACATCACACCACAGAAACAGCCATTAGGAACAACAAGATGACAGAAACTGAGGCTACAGACCTGAGGTTACGTGCCACAGCTACTCTGAAGAGCGCCAAACCTCCTCCTTCAAATATCACATCTGAGGAGAGGAAGCACTCTCAGCACTACAAAAAGATGACAGCATAAACATTCTTCCAGCAGACAAGGGCGCTGCACTGTGATTCTTAACACAGCTGATTATGAAGCCAAAGTCCACAGCCTCCTCGAGGACTCGAACACATATGAACGGTTGAAAAGAGACCCGACCAGTGGCTCCAAGAAGAAGGTGATAGACTTTTACAAAAGCTTGAAAAAGAGGAGGTGATTGACAGGCTGCTGTATTACAGACTGTATCCTGGGGAAGCTATCCAGCATTTATGGCCTTCCCAAAATTCCCTTAGAGGAAAGACAGGACCAAACTGTCACCTAACACATCTGCAACTACAAGACACATATCACATACTTTCAATTCGGGGACTTTTTACAGTCAGATTCACGGCTGTGCCATGGCTCGCCCGTCTCTCCCATAGTGCCAACTTGTACATGGAGCATTTTGAGAAGAAGGCATGACTCCTTTTCAGGCATTGCTCCAAGTCTTGGTACCTTATGTGATGACACTTTGTGTACAATTAAGAAACAAGAGCTGGAAGCCTTCTCAGAGCACATCAATGCAGTGGACCCACACATCAGGTTTACAAGAGAAGATGCTAAGGAGAATCGCTTGGCCTTTCTTGATTATTCATTATCAGAGGAGAGGACAGGAAGCTCCGATAGTAATTAGGATGCCTACACACACTGATTCATACTGCTCTTTGGCTCTAACCACCCCACACAGCAAAGCTGGGAGTGATCACAACACGATAACACAGAGCACAAGAGTGCCCACCAGCTCAGGGGGCAGAGGAAAGAGGAAAACACGTCCGGAATGCTCTCTCAGCCTGTGGATACCCGACTTGGGCTTTGAACAAAGTGAAGGGAACCAAAAGCAGGACAAAAGGAAACAGAACCAGAAGAAGGGGTGTCTCTATCCCTTATGTCTCGGGACTGTCAGAAACACTGCAAAGAATTTTTAGACAACAGGAAGTCCCTGTTTATTTCAAACCAGGCAACACCTTAAGACAAAAAACTGGTCACCCTAAGGCAAGATGCCTACAACAAAACAGCAATGTAGTGTATTCTATCCAATGCAGTGAAGAAAGTTGTAAAGAGCGGTACATAGGGAGACTAAACAGCACTTCAAAAGAGGCTTTGTGAACACAGAAGACACTCGAGTTCAGGACCCCAGAGCGCCGTGCATCTTCATCTTAAAGCCACAACCACTCTATTGAAGACAGTGAGGTTGAGATTCTGAGCTGGAGAAAAGATGGTTTGAAAGAGGAGTTAAGGAGCAATCTTTGTTAAAAAAGAGAATCCTTCCTTAAATCGTAATGGAGGTTTAAGATCAACCTTCCAGTTGTTTATAATGGTCTGCTGAAACCCTGAGACGCCCGGACATTCGGATGCTAAACAGTACTCAAGGTGAGGCAGCAAATGCCAGGAACAATAGAACAATAGGCCCATCCCAGTAAGTTTCAATGGGCCATTATCAGGAGTCCGCCCTGTGGCAGGGCTTTCCAGAGTAGGATATAAACAGGAGTTCTCAGACTTGTTTCAGTGATTGAGAATGACTCTTGGATAAGAGTCGAATAATGAGAGGCGAAACATATAATTTTTCTAAAACAGAGTCCAGATGACCAAACTGAATCTTTTTCTACAAATAACAAAATACAATATAAAGGTTTCCTTTTTTTCTAATAATCGTAATAATCGTGATATTTTAATCTCATGATAATTGTGACTCTAAAAATAATATTGTGACTTCCCTAGCCTAGACTTGAACACTGCCAGAGGCTTGTCTCACAACTTCAAGAAGACTGTTCCAGACTTCAAGTTGCCCCTTCAAGTTGTAAAGTTACGTGGTGGGTTGTTTTGTTATGGCATTGTGTTTAGTTCTTTGGCTAAATAGAACCAACCAGTTTATTAGATTTATGGTCATTTTCCATTTCACAAATCCAAGTAATTAAAGTATTAAACTCACATTGTAGAAAAAGATTCAGTTGTAGTCATCTGGACTCAGTTTGAGAAAAAACTCACATACAAACATTTAAACTGTTTTCAATTTTCTCTCAAGCCATTTTGAGATCTAACCCAGCAGCGACACACACGTAAAATCTAAGTAATCTCCACATGTCAAGTTGTGATGAAAAATTAGGACCTTTGCTATAACAACGAACAAAATCACTACAAAAAATGCATTTTTAATCATCCAAATACCTCAATATTACGTCTATAAACGGGTGCCATGACTCCAGGTGGTGCCATGCTCTTCTTGACCATTTTGTGGCTGAGTGCCCTTGATTTATTTGTCGCAACTACGCATCACCTTACAATATCATTCGCCACACACCCTGATCATACATTCACACCAACACTTTGCCTTCACCCCGACATTCCCGGGTCATCCCAACGTCCACAAAACTGGTTAGTTTTCTCAAGTTTGTTTTTCCAATCATTGTCGCACTCTTAGAGCCAGGCTGTGACACAGGTGAAAGAAATGTGACTGAAACCCATGAATTAGAGACTTGACATGAATAAATTTAACATTTTCAATCGTGAAAGATCAAACTTGCACACTGTTCACACATCCCCTTATATTATTCAACATTATATAGAGCAGTATATTCAGCCTCAAAGTCGCAACTATAATTCTATAAAAAGTTTCTTCCCTAAGGTGTTATGAATATCTCTTCCTTATTGCCTACTGCTTTTTTTCTTCTTCTATTATCACCCAAAGAATGACAAACGAACCTGTATCAACATTGCAATAATAATGATAGATAATTACAACAACAGCTCATTATACTATAACTCCTGCAGTCTGCAGGTGTCTGTTTACAGTGCATATGGCTCCTTGTCATACAGCACATTCTGTCAGTTTGAATCTCATGAATATAATGTACTTCAAATGTGTACATAAAAATAGGGCATGTATCAAACAAAGCATAACAAGAAGTTTCATTGCGACAAATCAAACATAATGCGTCATCTGCAGAGTAGGGCAGCACAATGTATTGCAATCGAATCAAAATTTCAAGTTGACCTGGTTATCAAATAGCAAGGGCTGCAATTATTTAGATAATATTTTTATTCAGAAAAAAAAATCCTGTATATCTGTAGTTTAGACCTCTACAAAAAATTTCTGAAATTCATGGGGTTCTTGGATTAGTTTATCAGTTACTTATTTCTGTCATCACTCAAATGTCAGCGCTCCTGGAGTTTACAGTAACAGAATCCAAATTTAAAACCTACATTGCAATATTGTCAGAATTACAATTAGATTGGTTTGTTTTTTCCAAATCTGTTCATCCCTACACAGAGTCTCCTTCAAGGATACTTTACAAAGAACTGTGTCCATGTATTTGTGTGGGCCTCATAAGATCATATGCATGAGAGACTGGACAATGAAAGTTGACTCATGATGATCGCCCATGTCATGTCCACTCAGCGTACCCTCTGTCTCTCCGTGTGTCACAGCTCTTAGGCTTAGATCTGATACGACGTTTGCTTTTACAAATCATGCACATACAGTGCATGATGTGTAATGTGCCGGATAAGCAGTAAAACTACAGTAAGAATGGTCACAGGCTGTGTTCAAAAACTGGCCCTGTAGTAGCATTTTCCACAATATGCAATGCTAAACAATGTTTGTAGTGTGGGGTACCAGAAGTGTCAATACGGAACAACTCAAATAAAATGTTTGACTAAAACAATTGGTTTCTAAATAAATAATTGAATAATTGAATAATATGGCCTAATAATGGTGATGACAGTAAAGTACTTGAAATGTGATGTATGAACAGACTGTTTCTGATCTGACTGTTTAGCAAAGAGCTATTTGTTACTTGGTACTAATGTCTCTCTTTATAATTGCATGTTACTAAATAAATACCTAAATACAGCCTTTATACCAATATTCTGTGTATGTATGAATGAAATGAAGAAATGCATCTGAAAATAAGTTTGATTCTCTTGGATAATGATTTCACTACTACACAATCAGTGGACAAAGTATGACTAATATGAAGGCTGAAAGTCAGAGCCATAACTTGTTGACCAGAACATGTTTTTATGTTCGTGTTTTTTCAAAATTGGAGGGAGTTGTTTGTAATAAGCCACAAATCAAATAGTAATTTGATGCTGCATGAGTCGCGCCTTTAATGAGGTTCAAATTAATGCTGTTGTTAAAATGCCTTTGAAGTGGAACAAAACTCCTCTCACAGCGGCTTTGGCAAATACAAGAGGTCTACAGAAGAGGTGACTCAGACTCCGCTCACGGCGCTCCTCCAGGTCACTGTAATGAACTGCTGATTTGTGTAGGAGGCGTTTATGGACACTTATTTCACTGCGCTCTGCATCAGTGCTCGACATCACAGACTGTGTGGAGCTTTGTTTATATTTAACGTTGGGACCCATGACATCAAAAACACAAAAATGTTTTGCGGATTGTTAATTACATTGCGGTAATAATAAACAACCTTTTACATTGACATTTGCGTACACACAACACCAGTATTGAGACTCAATTGGGATTAATTCTGGAACTAGACAAGACCAATACCAGGACCAAACCATGACTAGAACACGACCAATCCAACTTTATGTCAGGACTACACACGGCTCAAATCAGAACCAAACCAAGTGTGAACACACCCTAAAAAATGAACACCCTTTTTGTTAGTTTTACCATAATTTCAGCTGGCTTGCCTTGGCTCAAATGTACGTATCTGGTTTGGGCCTTCAACCCAGTAACCTGTGGATGGGTGTCTTTAATCTGCCTAAAGCAGAACTAATTACCTTTAGCGATAGAGCTCCCCCTGCAGCTCCCTTGTGAATATACATGATCAAAAAACAGACGCATTATTTATTTTTAAAGTATTTTTTATTATTGAAATAAGTTTCCAAGGACATTTCTCTTCGGGTCAATGTTGGCCATGTTTCAAGACTGGTTTTATGCCCAAGGACAGCAGGGGAGACCACGGCGTCTTTAAGTGTCCGAAAATACTCTTAACCATCATAGGGACACACAAAAACGTGTAACAAGGTAAACATTTTACTCAGTTCTCCTTTAAGACTTTTAATTTTCATCATACATACAATCCTAATTGTCCTAAAATGTACTGATAAATGCAGTAGTTCTGTAGATCTAAAGAAATGTAAACCTGAAATCTTTCGGTTGAGGGGTTACCGCTCTATCTACTGAACCTTTCGCTGAATATATGCTGGCGCTGCACTGAGAAATATAGGAATTCAAACTAAACCAATTTCTTTAAAATGAAATAGTTAGCATTCTCTTCTATTGATTTAAACTAAATTATGATGAATGAGAGTCACACAAATGAGAGGAACTGTAAAGCGCAAGCAGCTCTTGTAGTTTAGGACACTGGATCATACACATAAACATTTTTGGTACATTTATTTCCATTTTGCAATAGAATGTTATAGTTATAGCATTATGCCAAAAGCTAATGCCAAAGCTAATTTAAAACTTCATATTTGGAAGAAAGCTTGTGCACATATCCATGGGACTGCTGTGCTTCAATATTTACAAGTGTTCTGCTTCTACACATTTTATCAATAATGTATGAATAGGCCAGGACATACTTCTTCCAGGTCAATGACGAACAGCGGCTCATTATGAAGAAGAAGCTAATGCTAACATGGACAGAGATGGAGAAGAGCAGCTTAGCCTGCAGGCAGCATTACAATACAGTCCTACAAATGTCCAACTCCAGCCGCTGTGTGTGTGTGTGTGTGTGTGTGTGCGTGTGCGTGTGTGTGCGTGTGTGGGAGCGACTGTGTACAAAGGAGTCTTTAAGAGGAAAATGAGCACATTGTAAAGCGGAATTTGGATAATCTTAAAGGGCGTTATCATGCAAAATCGACTTTTTGGAGCTTTTAACCTTCTTACAGTGGTGTTGGTACCTCGTAGATGTGCCCAAAGATTTTTTTGATTGATTCCCGCAGTCTGTAGCTCGAGAACAGTCTCTATCCTTTTAAATTGCATCACAAAAAGCCCATAACCACCACCCTGACACACTTTATTAATTATTTTACATTTAAACATTATAGGATCACAGTCAAACTCACCACTAAGTCTTATGAGTCACTATCTATAGTCCTTGAATGTTGTTTAAAAGTAGTCAATTATTAGTTGTGAGTGAAGTTCTGTCTTTCTTCGAACATTTCATTTTAAGTTTATGCTATCAGACGCCTTCAAATGCACAGGCGTCCAACTAGGGGCGTCCGGTGCGAATTTGGGTGCCGGAATGTGAACACACCATAATAATTTCCCCAAGTTTGCTTTTGGCTCACCCTCTGCTTTATTATTATAGTTGATGACAGTAAATAGTTGGCATTGTGGATATTACTTATTTGTAATCCAGTGTATATTGAGCTCAGCATTTCTTGCTCCACTGCTCTGTCAGTATTGCTCTGCACAAGGCCTGGATTACACCCACTCAGCATGTTTGCCCATTCAACTGCACCTCATGCTCCCGTAATTACAGTCTATCCCAGGTCTGGACAGGGTTTTATGGGATTATTGTAGAAGCGAAAGGTTATTGTTGAGGCCATCATGAACACAGAGTCACTTAATCAGCCTGTGGCGACGCAAGCAGCTGACAAATGAAAGTATGATGTTTTGTCTTATCTTCTTTTCATGCTAGAGAAGTAGGCGCAATAGAATGTGACCAGTTTGCCAAAAAAGAAAATTTATAGAGAAAAGATTCAGTTGTTGTCATCTGGACACGCTTTTCAGAAAATCAAGACGTTTCAACTCTCACCCAAGAGTCATTTTCAATCTGCGGATCTAGTCACTAGTTGTGAAGAGCGTTAAATACTGTAGGAAAGAATAAACAGCCATGGCACAAAAGACTGTGTTTGAAGCCCTGGTCATTCAGATGCTAATCAGGTACTCATCATGGATAAGGGAGGTACAGCCAATTTAAAATAGGATTTTGATTGCCCATTACAGGGCTGTTCGGATTCAAAGAAGATTAGTACCAAGCAAAACTGTAAACAAAACAGGCTATTATCAGGAGGTTCCGCCCGGTGGGCAGGGCCTACTCAGAGAAGGATGAATATCTGAGTTTTCCGACTAGATCCACAGATTGAGAATGACTCTTGGTTGTGAGTCAAAACGTCTTGTTTTTCTAAAAACAGAGTCCAAATGGCTACAACATAATCTTTTTCTACAATGGCACACTCCTGGATGAATGAGGGATTGCGCCGACTTGTTTCAAAAAAGAGTAATGTACACATACAATTTTTAACTCTACAATATTTAAAGGTGCTCTATGAAACATTTATGCTACTTGGCTCCACGGAGATGCGATTTCTTTGCCTGCAATGTCGGTGTAATCCCTCATTCGTTCAGGAGTGTGCCAGAAAAAGATTCAGCTGTAGTCATCTGGACTCTGTTTTTAACTTTTCAACTCTCAACCAAGAGTCATTCTCAATCTGTGGATCTAGTCGGAGAACGCAGATATTTATTCTCCTCTGAGTAGGCCCTGCCCACTGGGCGGAACCTCCTCGATCTGTGAATTGAGTCTGGGAAAACCTGGTTTCCCAGACTCGATTCACAGATTGAGAATGACTCTTGGATGAGAGTCAAAACCTTTTGTTTTTCTAAAACAGTCTTGTTTTTCTAAAACAGAGTCCAAATGACTACAACTGAATCTTTTTCTACTTTGTCTGCAATCTTCCACAGTATGGCATTATACTTACAGTATGTATCTTGCATTATCCAATTACCGTTTTATTGCTTAAAAAAATCCCTTGAAAACATGCCTTCTTACTGTGAGGGAGCTCATCTCTCCATAGATCTGAGCTGTAATTTAGACTAGTGGCATCAACTGTTTGTCTCTACGGAAAAAGATGTGTTTAATGCTATACGCTGGAACATTCCATGCAAAGTGATCTACTTGGGACATTTTAAATTTTTTACATAAAAGATTATTTTGTTGATTTAGTATTGTTGCTTTTTTGGGGGTTTATTTCAGATCAACATGAATACTACTAGGGCTGCTTTTGTGTCCCATTTACGCATGTTTATTTGTTTTAAATGGCTTCCCTGCACACAGTACTTTTCACACTATACGTCCATAAAGGAAAGGGGGAAAACACATCCTTGCTTACTTTTTCTGAGCAGTTCAACGTCCTATTTGCTTCTTGTTCAGTAATTGACTGTATGAATAACGCTGTTAGCTTAGTGACAGCCCTCCTGGTTCCTATTTGTTTGTCCCAGATGTACTGTAGGTATCTCTTAGAGGAGGCTCAGGTATAAGTGCTAGGGGTGCCCACACTATTTCAGATTACGAGTTAGTTTTAAATTCAGCAAAGCCTGAAGATCTGCCTTTAGGCCTTTATTTTAATGTATTCATATTTTTACCCTCTCTGAGTTTTTATTATTGAAACATAATTAGGCTAAAGAAACACATTTTATAAATGGAAGCCTAATGACAAAAATTTGGAGAGGAAAATTAACTTGCTTATCATTCAATACAGCAGATTATTTTGAAAATAAAATATGGTTGCTACATCGAAATAGAAGTTCAAGATCGATCTCCAGGAAGGGGTATGACATTTTTTAACCTTTCCTTTGGCTTACATCATTAGCAAACTGCTTTATGAAGGACAAAAACAGTGTGAACAGGTTGCATTACACTATGGAACTACCTGCATCCTGCTCCTCTGCAAGACACTCTTCCCCCTGATTCGAGCGCGTGCGTTCCGTGTTAGTAGGACCGCACAGCTATTAGTTTGTGCTCAGAGGCGATGCGGCCCCACTTATGACGTGGTCATAAACTGTACTCGTGCTGATTGTGGCTCGCAGTTCTCTCGTGCCAGTGTGAACCTCCATGAACAGACTGGCAAAACAAGAGACTTCATATAAACAAATAAGGCTTTGGGATCGACGCCCACTGTAGAGAATAATGTAGAGAGTAATGTAGGGAGTAATGTAGAGAGTAATGTAGAGAGTAATGCAGAGCGTAATGTAGAGAGTAATGTAAAGAGTAATGTAGAGAGTAATGTAGAGAGTAACATAGAGAGTAACGTAGAGAGTAATGTAGAGAGTAATGTAGAGAGTAATGTAAAGAGTAATGTAGCGAGTAATGTAGAGAATAATGTAGAGAGTAATGTAGAGAATAATGTAGAGTAATGTAGAGCGTAAAGTAGAGAGTAATGTAGAGCGTAATGTAGAGTAATGTAGAGAGTAATGTAGAGAGTAATGTAGAGAATAATGTAGAGAGTAATGTAGAGAGTAATGTAGAGGGTAATGTAGAGAATAATGTAGAGAGTAATGTAGAGCGTAAAGTAGAGAGTAATGTAGCGCGTAATGTAGAGAATAATGTAGAGCGTAATGTAGAGAATAATGTAGAGTAATGTAGAGCGTAAAGTAGAGAGTAATGTAGAGAGTAATGTAGAGCGTAATGTAGAGAATAATGTAGAGCGTAATGTAGAGAGTAATGTAGAGAGTAATGTAGAGCGTAATGTAGAGAGTAATGTAGAGAGTAATGTAGAGAGTGATGTCGAGAGTAATGTGAGAATAATGTAGAGAATAATGTAGAGAGTAATGTAGAGCGTAATGTAGAGAGTAATGTAGAGCGTAATGAAGAGCGTAAAGTAGAGCGTAATGTAGAGAGTAATGTAGAGCGTAATGTAGAGAGTAATGTAGAGCGTAATGTAGAGCGTAATGTAGAGCGTAACGTAGAGAGTAATGTAGAGCGTAATGTAAAGAGTAATGTAGAGAACAATGTAGAGAGTAATGTAGAGCGTAATGTAGAGATTAAGTTAGAGAGTAATGTAGAGAGTAATGTAGAGAGTAATGTAGAGCGTAATGTAGAGAACAATGTAGAGAGTAATGTAGAGAGTAATGTAGAGAGTAACGTAGAGAGTAATGTAGAGAGTAACGTAGAGAGTAATGTAGAGAGTAATGTAGAGAGTAATGTAGAGAGTAATGTAGAGAGTAATGTAGAGAACAATGTAGAGAATAATGTGTGATTCCTATGTGTGTTTTCAGTGGAGCTTAAGGAGCATCTGCAGAGCTTTGTGGATGAGACCAACAGCCAGCATGGACCTGACTTTGTTAAAGTGGTCCGACACGAAAAGCAGGAGGGTCTGATCCGATCCAGAGTGAGCGGCTGGAGGGCCGCCACTGCCCCAGTGGTGGCGCTGTTTGATGCACATGTGGAGTTCAACACTGGATGGTGAGTAGTGAAGAAGTGCATAGGCAAATGGGCAGAATGTTAACTTTAACATTCACTGGTTCTGCAAATCTAGAGTTGATGTCCAAAACATATTCTTATGTGGTTTTGCATGGGTTTTTACAAAATCCAGTGCTGCCCCCAAACATAAGATCCATAGGAACCCAACAACAGTAAAGACTGCAGAGGTTAACCTGGTCTGTGAGAATTTTACTGGGGACCATTTGATTATGTTGATTATTTTATGAGCGGCATAATACGTCTGGCAAAAGTTAAATCATTTTATACAGTCTGCTATGAGTGCCAACATAGTAATGAATATGAAATGGTAAAACCAAATCTTACATACGGTTTCTTTAACTGTGAGTAAGTCATTGTGTTTATGTCGAGCTTTGGCCGACTTGCCATTTGCGCTGCAATCTAAAATAAATGGATAGCGTAGATTCTAAAATAAAATGGCAAAAATGGCACGTCTATAGTTACTCAGAGGAAGCTGGTGAAAATGTGTTTCTGTCAGATCAGTAATGAGAAATATGGAGTCGATACCCACATCCATTAAATTTTCTGACATTGTCCCTATGTATGAGCTGAGTTTTATCATTGGGTTTTATATTAAAAGTTGCAATGATCTTTCTTTATTTCTTTCTTTTTTCATTCTTTATTGAACCGGGATAGTCTGATTAAGAGTCAGAAATATACGTTTCAGGGGGTCCTGGACTCTCTTGCACCTTTTAGTGGTTGGGGAAACCTAGGCGAATCTTGCACAGGCACGTTGATTTTAAATGTTCCACCAAATGTGGGACCTTCTTGCTGTGAGGCTGAAGCACTAACTGGTCTGTATTTCCTTTTTAACAGTTTGCTTACATTTAGCTACTGCTAATACATTGTTTACCTGTTGACCTACTTACCTACTCATACATTTGTATAAACGCCTGAAAAATGCTGCCTGGACGTTGTGTTTTCTTAGTAGCTCAGGTCTCCCTGTGTGTGACTATAAGTGGATAAATGCAGTGGCCAGGGAAAAGAGAATCCATTTTGAAAAGAATGAGGTTCTGAATGAATTGCTGCAGCGAATGCTGATTAAATCCCATTTCTCCGCGTAGGAGGGGCTCCTGTAGATATGCAGCTTTATCTGAATCTGCACCACTGTGGTATATATTCTATATTTATACACGATGCGCTGGTAAAATGAGCTGTACATTTGTGAGATGTTGCAGTCCTGACATTTTTATTAGACCAGTCAGTTTTCCAAGAACAAAAGGTGAGGAGAAGTGTTACTTATTGAACCACGATTAAGTGTTCATTAAAATCCCATATTTATTTAAAATGATATGCATACTAGAACAACATACTACTAGTACTGATTATTGCTATCTTGGAAATAAGCTTGTAGAAAGTGTATCATTTCCATAATCGCTCACTCAGAAATGTTTTTCCTTTAGTTTCAATGACGAAATGGCTAATGTCCTCTACACACGCACTTTTATGTTCATATGTTGTATATGCTGCATATAAAGTAACGGATGGCACGTTAAATGATGTTCCTTATACTGTACTAAAAGTTAACATGTGCAGGAGGTGTTAATAAGTAAACATAAACTAGCGCATTATTCAGAACAAGATCATCCACATCAAAACATGACCATATAATACATTTTCTGATCTGTTTTCTCTTGGTCTGCTCTGAATTTGAATCAGTGACTTGAGCTATTATCTCTAACATATTCAAATATAATACAATGTTGGCTTGAGTAGATATTACAAATTCATCAGTGGCTCTCAACACAAGGTCTCGGTCCAGACAACAAAGCAACACGGAGCGCTGTGTACTGAATGTAGATCAGAGAGTTCATCTGTGGAGCTTTCCGGTTCAGATTAGTTTCTCTCAGATAAAGTCAGTGGCAAGGCAAGAGGTTTCCAGCAGTGGATACTTATTTCAAACTATTTCTGTGCCGCTCGACTCTCATTTGTTCCTTGTTCAGTAATTCGGCTGAATGAATGTCTTTAAGAGGAGCACAGTTACCTCAATCATACCTAGCAGCACTTTTCTGTCTGCTTGTCCCAGATTTTTATCAAGTGGAGGTTCAGATGTGTGAGACTTGACTGACTCCCACCTTTTCCTTTCTACGTGTAAAAGTTTTTGCTTGTGTCCTCTGGTGTTGCTCTAGCTGTTTTAATCAAATGTGTGCGGCATAAATAAATAGGTCAAATCCCCTGTATAATAATGATGCAATTTGTGTAGATTGTCTAAATGTAATTTCTGAGGCAAAACTGATGAAACATTATCAGTGCAAAGTTATTGTTTTTAAAGATTGCGTTGATATAAAGAAATTTGGTTTGCAAGATTTGCTACTTCACAAAACCCATTCATTTATGTTTTAAAAGTGTTTTCATCTGCGGCTCTGTATTCGTGTGAGTGGGCTGTATAGGGCAAAGATCCGATACACTTTTTTTTATAGTGATCAAGTACAAAGACCTGAATGATTCACAAATAAATTATTTTCACTTTCAACCAGCGTTGCAAATAATTTTAATATGGCCGTGCTTGACTATTCTACTTCAAACATACTAGAATTATGAGTGTTTTTCTTCTGAACTACGATTATTTGAATTTGTGTATTCACCAGATCACAGTCAGTTGTTTTAAAAGAAAACTGCCAATGTGGTGTTTAATTCAAAAAGAGAAAGCTGCATAATCTGTTCTAACAATATATTGGAGTTAGCCTGAATGGAACAGTGCAGTTGTTAATGATCTTCTTTATTTGAAACTGTTGTTGATGATGGTTCTGTGCAGTCTGTTTTCCAAAAGGGCACTGGGCAGACCTTTATCACATTATTAGCAAACATTTCAAACAAAGCACTAGAATCTTGTTTGAAGTAGAAAAATGCTTTCCTGTCAGGAGGTTTTTGCCTTGGAGCAGTGTGTAATTCAGACATTCTGTAAAATTTAAAATATCTAAAGGGTACGGCTCTCATGGCCTTCAGTCTGCCGTTCAGTTCATTAAAATGTTGCTATTTTAAAATTCTAAATGTTGAACCATACGGATTTAAGATTTTAAACATCAGTTGACATGTGTTTTTTTCTCCCATTCAATCACTTCACAAATAGTAATTTTGTTCAGACATTTGACACACATGCTGGGTCATATTTTGCCCCTGGATGTAGCGTTAACAAGAGCCTTTTCCAGGGAGGCGGTTCCAAGACGCTGTTTTACTACCTCACCGACCTTAATGAGGTGTATTGGTGTAATGAGGCAGGACTTGGCCGCTAGAGGCTGGAGTTAGATGGTGCCAGTCCATATATGGTGATAGTGTTTGATCAATGACTGAGAACTGTGGCATTCAAAAGCACCACCTGTGTGGGAGATGTTTGTCATGGCCTCATATGCAGGCAATGAAAGAAGTGAGCTATAACATTGTTTGATTTTATGTTTTTTAATTTGTTCCCAAAATTAAAAAAAATTGAATAGATAAATACAATAATATAATATATTGAAATGCCGCCTTGGAGCGTTGTGTCTTTACTTAATTTACCTGTATTTGTTTTTGCGCAACACAAAGAGCTCGCTTTCATCCCCGAGGTGCCCGCACTAAACCCTGACTTAACCAAGACTAAACCAGGTCCAAAACCCGGAGATGCTGAGCACAGAATGCTCCAGAGTCCGTGCACACATCTCTGCTTATAAACTCGATTTGTGATCCATAAACGAGGGCAGACGGCAGCAGCAGAACCACTCGAGCGGCTGATCCTGATCCCATGAGTCGCGTGAAGCACATCACTGCACTGCATGCAGCACATCACCGCACTGTTACACACAGGTGGACACCTGAGTGCTCACCGAGCGTCCCACCGAGACTGCGTGGTCTGAAGCCGAAAGCCTCGTATGTGCGGATCAAGTCCACTTGTGTTGTGCTGTCAGTCTGTGCCAGTTTTACGCAGACTGGGACAAGGATTTCGGGTGAATTTGATGGTAGGGATTTATCCGGTTTCCCAAATAGAGGTTCCAATCCTCTCTAAGCTGAGCACATGAGTCTGCACGGTCCAGTCTGGCCAAGACCACGCAGTAACAGGTGTCCAACGTCGGAGGTGGAGGTGTCCAGCAAAACGCTTTAAGAGCTGAGTGTGTAACGGCGCTGCGCTGTTCACGTGAGTGGGAGAAAAAATACCCATGTACAACTGGACTGTATTCTTGATACTATGGCTCACAATTTGTGTTATTTATGCCCATGAAGGTTGTTTTATTATGATTACTCATCCATATGGGGCTCGTAACTCCAGTGCACTAGTTTTGAAGTTTGTTAGTTACGATTCTGGCCATTCACATAATGCACCAGACCACGCCCTCAAGTTTTTTTATGCCATCTCATATTTTGGCATAATCACACCTCTTGTTTAGAATTCCACCCCTGCGCTGTCATCAATTGCACCGACGCAATATGTGACTAAATGAGCTCCGCAATTAAGGCTAAGACCCTAGGCAAAAGGTGGCATTATTTTATGTATATGCCATTATAATATATATTTTTTTAAACAGTGTCCAGATGACTACAAGTGAATATTTTTCTACAATTATGAATATTACTAGATTATACAGTAAAATGCTGTGATAATGAGATGCCAATTGTTTCATGCACTCTGTAGTTACAGCTGTTAGTCTCCATGCAGGTTTCCACCTCGGTGCTCTTCAGTCGTCTCTTGCCGTTTCCTGGCTCCTCTGTATGAACATGATGTCGCCTTTGAGAGCCAATCTGAGTCGTGATTGGCCCAGTTGTTTCTCCCACTGAGGACCAGCTGTCGGCACCAGTCATTGATGAATGCTGCAAATCAACAGTTCAGAAGTAACCAGGGGTCCAACTCTGGCTGGAACTTACATTCAATTCATCAATGGTTTTTATCTCTCTTTATCTCTTAAGTCGTTTTTGGATCCGGCCATGTCATTTCAGTGGATTTTTTAGAATGGTACATCATTTAAGATTGAATTCTATTTGGTTTAGAAGATGTATCAGATAAGTTGTTGATAAATCAAAACAAAAAACAACTTTTACAGTATTTTTGGTTTATAGAACTATTTATGTTTTATTTGCTGTATAAAATGGAGAGTGGTTCAGAAATGTTTCTGTCATTTGTCCAGAGGTGAGTGGAGTAACCACAAAGTATTTAATTACTTATAGTAATAAGCAGGGTGCGATTTGCTGGGGGGATAGGGAAATTTCCCCTTTCTGGTTTGTCTGTCCCTTTATTCTTGGAGGGAACAAAGTAACAAGGTACAGACAGTGTCAAGAATTGAACAGTTCATTTTCAGCAGCTACAACATCATTGATGATCGCCACAGCGTCTCAATTCTTGCTCCCCGTCACGCCACATCTGTCATGCTTGCTCCCTCACTTGTGCACAAATGCAGGTCGCAGGAGCTGAGCAGATGTGAGGGAGGTGTAGGCTGTAGAATTGGTGCTGCCCGGTGGATGAGTGGTTAAGGCACAGCACACAGATGTCCGAGTGCAGCCGGCGGCAGTGTCGTGAGTTTGATTCCCGAGTGACAAAAATCCCAAAAAGAAACTGTAGAAATGTGGGACAGCGAGGACTGCACAGATGTGTTCTCTGTATGTTAAGATGCAAAATGCCGCGAGATAATGAGGAACTGTATTTGGACGCACTGAAATTCAAAGACACGTTTATCGCGGATGCTATGCTTTGGGGAACAATTCACGCACATGTTCACCAAGGGGCCTGAGAGGTATGTAATGTTCATAGTGGTTTTACAAGTATTTACATACTGCTCAGTCTGTGTGTGTGTGTGCATATATATATATATATATATGTACACTCACAACACACACTAACACACACAAATAAAAACTGGTTCACCCTAAGAATAAGATGCCGACACAAAAACAGAGCAATGAAGTGTATTCTGAATCAGAATCAGAATCAGAATCAGAATCAGAAAGGGGTTTATTGCCATTGTCAATGAACAAACTTCACAGACATAGGAACTTGTCTCGGCATGAAGGTGCAACACACAACACTGAGCAATAATAAAACAACATATATTCAGTCAAACAAAAGGGCATGCATTTAAGGGACAATTTAAAATTACTATAGTATAAAATAAACATAAAAATAGGCATTGTATCTAATTGTATCTATTCTATCCAATGCGGTGAGGAAAGTTGTAAAGAGCGTTACATAGGTGAGACTTAACAGCCACTGCACAAGAGGCTTTATCAGCACAGAAGACACGCTAATTCAGGACCACAGAGCGCTGTGCATCTTGTGTCCACAAACCACTCGTTTGAAGACAGTGAGGTGAAGATTCTAAGCAGGAGAAGAGATGGTTTGAAAGAGGATTTAAGGAGGCAGTTTTTGTTAGAAAAAGATAATCCTTAATCTCTCTTTAAACAGAAATAGAGGTTTAAGGTTCAATCTTCCGGTCGTGTATAATAGTGTGTTGAAACCATGGGGCGGGCGAAGCCCTGGCCATTCTGATGCTAATCAGGTACCCTTTATCAGGAAGTCCCGCCCAGTGGGCAGGGCCTACCCAGAGTAGGATAAATATCTGAGTTCCCAGACTCGATCCGCAGATTGAGATTGACTTTTGGATGAGAGTCGGAACGTTCTGTTTTTCTAAAAACAGTGTCCAGATGACTACAACTGAATCTTTTTCTATTAAAAAAAAATATAATATTAAAACTAGAAGGAGACTCTCTCTGGCTTATATATAACAGGACCAATGACTGAAAATGCACGATCATTTTAATATTTTTTATTTGTCTTGGGAACCACAAGTAAGGACTGTTCAGAAGACCATAAAAAGCTGGTCTTAGCCACTGAATTAATTTGATCTGTAAATGGAGCTGTTGACTTCCCACTCCTACTACAGCTTGGGTAAACGGCGCTGCTGACTGTAAACTCCTGTGTCTTCCTGTCATAATGATTAATACCTCTCCTCTGGTGGTGCTGCCGTTGAGTGTTTTAACAGGAGAACCCCAGAGCGATGAAGCTTCTGTGTATCAAAGTGATTGACAATAAATGAGTGGAAAATGTCGGTTAATTTCCTGTCAAAATCAACAGTTTATGAACCAGCGTCTGCACCTTCTTCTCATTACAGATATGGACTCTTCATTAGTGCTCATTATTTATAGGATTATGTTATTTTGCTTTTGACACTTGACACTTGGCAAGTTGGGTTTCTCAGCAACACGAACTTCTTATGTATGACTGTAATGTTTCGGTATGCTCCAATTTAGGAAAATGTGTCTTTTTAAGTTAAATTACACAGATGAATGTGTCAAAAACATACCCTTTCTGAACTATTTTGTATTAATAGTCTGCACATTGAAATATAGTCAAAGCACACTCATTTTATTGCAGTCATTTTTAACTGTTAGCAAATGCAGAGCACAAATCTCTTCCTCTCGTGTAAAGGGGAAAGTACCCATTTGTATTTATAAATTACACAATTGCAGGAAATACACAATATGTGCGATTTAATTGTAAGTTAAATGTTTTTTTCCGTACATTATATTCTGTAATCCTTCTACTTATGTACACCAATCATTTTCCACAGCTTTCTATTATCATACATGTTTTTGTGGATATTGCGAAATTGCTGTATAATTACCTCAGAGGCACAAAACACTTGATCTACATAATTATCTCCATAAGACTGCAATCATCTTCCGTGTGGGCTATTTCCAGTCTGGTGCAATAACGACGAGCATTTTGAATGTACTACTGGGCACTTCTGCGGCTAGAGAACACAAACAGAAAATAAAATTGCTGCAGCAATGGTGGGAAATTGGGCAAACCTTTACAGAAGCCACCTTTGAAAGTGTTTTCCTACAATATCTAAATGTATACTGTATTAATGTTTGCTATGTTGACTCGGGTAAAAATCTTTATTCTGAGCAGGGATGTCAAGAAGGTCAATTGATAATAAGGATTATTCAGGACATAATATATTTGTAAAAACTAAGTAATAACAATTATTACCATTTTAGAAGCAAAGGTAAGTTATTTAATTTCAATCTATACTGTAAAAACAAAACCTGAATGTAAAAAGTGTTTATGTAACTTTAAACTACCCTTGTAAAAAAAAATATGTTTCTTACGTGGTTAAATAAAGGTTAATAGATATATTTTATTTTAAAAATATAATTTGGAAAGTTTGATTTAAAGTTGGTGCCATACTGTGAATAGTAATTTTAGATTAAATTAAGGATTTTACTGTTGTTTGGTCAAGTTTCAATAATCATGAATAATGGTTATGCTGTAATGTTAAAATTAAAATACGCTCAAATTTGATATTGCGACAACCCTACTCCTGAGTACTTTTACTATTTTCTGTATTTTTATCAAAATTAATCAAACTTGGTTATACTTAAATGTGCACTGCTTTTCTTGGAGGGCACACCACCTACTTGTCTCCATGGAGATGTTATTACCTTGCCTGGAATGTTCCACATATGTCATTAAATTAATTTATCTTGCAGCTATTCAATTACAGATGTTTTTATTGCAAAAAAATATCTATTCTTGCTGTGAGCGGGGTCGTCTCTCCACAGATTTGACCAGTAACTTTACCTATTCTGACCCCTTAAATACACATGGCTTAATGCTATGCTGTGGAACATTCCAGGCAAAGCAATAACATCTCCATGGAAACAAACAGTTGGCAGAAAAAGCTACATAGTGCACCTATAGTTATTGGTTTGTTTTTTGGAGTTGACTAAACTGATTGCTCTATATAGTCTAAATCATTAAATAATGTTATCCCTACTATATATATATGTAATAAAATGAGTGTGAATACATTGTTGTGTCCTGCTGGTATGAGGTATGGTATGAGCAGAGTCTAATCGAGCCCTGAACCCCGGCTGTGCTAAAACTTTGTCCTTTACCTTGACTGCAGCCTTTCATGTAATGTATAGCTCTGACTAATTGGGTTCCTACTTTAATGTCCCTCCTCGTTTATGTTTTCGTGCAGAATCCCCTACGTGAGCAAAGTTGGCATCTAGTGCTAACTAACAATTAGCGCGCAAGATGGACGCTCTCTACCTTGAAATTTTGTCTTTGATTTCATTATCACACATGCCGGGAAAGAGATGGTGATGATCATGAGGCGTTTCATGGTTAGCACTTTAGTATATCAGCAGTGGGCATTCAAATAGCTGTGTGTGTCCCAAAAGTGCCGTAACGTTATGTCATTATTCTTCTATTCTTTGTTTTTCAAGTTTCAATGGTGTTTTTATTGCCTTAATAAAAAGGATTTTCTACTATAATACTGTTGATTGTCTTTTGATGACGCCCTGGTGTGTGATCTAAGGGCTGTTTTGGCACTGTCTACATGAATATGTTTTTTGACAAGTGATAATGCAACCTAATCTTTCTGTCTAATACTTTGTGTTTTGATGGGATTTAAATGGACTAAGCTTTTAAATCTTGAAACGTAGACATAAATCTAGCAAAGCTAAAAAATAAAAGACTTTGCATTAAATAATAAACAATTTATTGATACAACTTTCCTAATGGAGGGTCTACCATGCTTGTCTTCATAGAGCAGCTATTTCTTTATCTCCATTGCGAACCTTCAATTTCACAAAGCATCAATGACTAGGAATTATTTATATTTAATGTAGTCTTTTTTTGTGTGTTTGTCCTCAGGGCAGAACCAATCCTCCAGCGGATAAAGGAGGACCGGACAAGAGTGGTGTCTCCGTCTTTTGACAACATAAAATACGATACATTTGAGATTGAGGAGTACCCTTTGTCTGCTCAGGGCTTTGACTGGGAGCTCTGGTGTCGATACCTCAACCCACCCAAGTCCTGGTGGAGCCAGCGCAACCAGACCGCACCCATCAGGTACGCCTTTGTTATACGGTTATTCTTTGTACCGAAAAGACAGTTGAGTAGAGGCAAAAAATCGGTGCTTAATTTGTACATCATATTTTGCCAGAACAAAAAGTGGCTCTGGAATCTGGGTCTATATAAGAACATACACAATAAGATCATGAATGCTAGAATACAACACAACTGTCCATTTTATGTGTTTATGCGTGTGTTGCACAGGGATGTTCAGCACTTGCCCTCCTGTTGAAGCCAATCCAAGTTCTAGCCAGAAGTTTGTGACTTCTTACCTCAGATTTATTTGCATCCTCGACTCCCCTTTCTGTCGTCAGCTCTATTTAATCTCATGACAAAAATAATCCCCGTTTTGCTACTTTAGTGAAAGTTAATAGCCTGTAATTTACCCTCGGAACTCCCTGCATGGGAGCAGGCTGAAGCACTTTCACAGACTGGAGAGTGCATGATCAGGCCCGTGCTTTGATTGACACTTCGGGGCTGTGCGAGCGGAGGAGGAAATGAGAGACACACAGCTTTCATCTGCAAATGTGTATTGTCTGTTTAAAACACAAGTTATGTTTATTTTGTTGAAGAGCTTTTCCATTAGTATAATAGGTTCAATTAAATCTAGTCTTCTATCCTGATCCGGCTTGTTCCCACTCAAATTGAGCAATGGGCACAATAAAACAAAAAGTTGAACCTTCAACAGAGCGTCTATAGCTACATGACACCCCCACAGCACAAATTGGTGAGGATTTCTTAAAAACCAATACAAAACATAAATTCTCTTTAAAATGCTGTAATGTCTTGGAGCAGGCACAGATCTAATAAATTCCCCATCAAGTATGTTGGGAATCCAATCACAGCGGAAGATGTTTCCTCTCAAAGAACCGTAAAATTCAGACGAAAATCTATAACATCTCTCACCTCAGAATTACACAGTTTAGTGCCTCATTTGGTTTCTTACTCTTGCTGCCATGATTGTTTTGACATCAATAGACCAGGCATAACTTTCTCTGATTTGTTAATCCGCCTGTCAATCACACCCACTGTAACAATGGAAGGAGGCGCCAATGTACCTGTGTAAAGTATTGGAAAAGTGTGTAGTTTTTTTGCTGACCAGGCTAAAAGAAATAGACAATCCCAAATGATATGTTTTCTTTGTGCATAGAATATTTTGATTCAATTGTAAAATGATTGGGTTTATTTTCAATTCTAATACATTTATATGGCCGTTCGCTCTTGCATTCGTAGGTAATAAAGCTGTTTCTGCCACATCACAGTTCTTCATATTGATGTTTGAAACTGACAGGATGATGCTAATGCCAGTTATTTCCACTGACGCTGATGAAAGAGCTGTTTACTTTCTCTCCAAAATGTGCTGAATTTGTGCTCCTAGCAGAGACATCATTTTGACAGCTCGGTCATTTGTAAGTATAATGGACTGTATGGGCTTATCATAAAAGGCCTTTGTTTAGAAATTACTTGGAAAAATAGATCCTCGGGCCACCATAGCAGTGTGTGAGCCTTGAAAATCATTTAGTATTTATAGCCCCGTATTGTCATGTGTTATATTGAACTGGATAATAATCCTTTTATCGTTTCAGTGACTTCACTGTTTGTTTTTCCTTTTCCATGTAGAAGTCCAGCCTTGATTGGCTGCTTTGTCGTCGACCGAAAGTACTTTGGGGAGATTGGTCTTCTGGATGAGGGGATGGAGATCTATGGAGGAGAGAATGTGGAATTGGGAATCAGGGTAAGTTAGAGGAAGCAAGCTTTTAAAGGTGCACTAAGTAACTTTGCTGATGGAAGGTCTGCCACCTGCTTGTGTCCACGATATGTTATCGCTTTGCCTGGACTACTCTACAGCCCAGCTCTGGAATAGATGGACTCCGGTCCAGAGCCAAGCGCCATCCAATCCGGATCAGAACATCTGATACGAAACTTCTGAACAAACCGCTTATGCTCCTCATACGGAGCAGCAGTGTAGCCTCCCGTGTGTTAGTGATGAGCGGGTTTTAAGAAATAGTTTCAGACTAATTTAATTTAAAATGAACTGGGAGTTCATATCTTTCCCTCACATGCTGTCTCTCCCTCATTCATTCCTTTACCACCTCTCTCGCTCCTAACACACCCACCCACACATAGCCCAGCACAGGGAGGAGTAGACGTGGAGGAAGGAAGACACAGGTGAGGGGACAGTGGGGACTGTGATCAGATTGCAGTGCGGTTGTGGAAAGCTTTCACCGTGCAGGAGATAAATAGTGATGTCAATTATTCTCTGACTAAATAAGAAAGAAACGCTGCACAGATGAGAGAGGTCGATTTGAAACACCTAACTTTTCCGCTCAATAGAGCACAGCGCTGCTGTGGCTCGCTCGCCCTTCAGAGAGGACAAAAAATGTGTTCAGAATACAAAAATGTAGATCCACAGCACGTGTACGTGTATGTACGTGTGTATTTGTGTGTGTGTGTGTGTGTGTGGGTGTGGGTGTGGGTGTATTTTGAACACGATACATGCTGCTGTTTGTGTGCAGCAGGCAGCTCCTCCTGCATAAAGGAGGAAAATGTTTTTGCATGCAACGCCAATCACCAATCGCATCTCTGCATTCTGTGAAGTTTGGGCCAGAGGAAAGTCAGTAACAGAGTCGAGTGTGTGATGTTCTGATCAGAACAAAAGCAGAATTCTGCTCCACATGTCAGCGTTATATTCTACCTCAAATCAACTTTTAAAAAGCAATAAACTATTTAAAAACATTTTAAAACCATCCTTAAGCTATTTGATTATATAAAGTATAATTAATGGGTAATGGAAAAATAACTTGGCCTATTATAATACTCTTTAAATTCTTATACAGAATTAGAATAAATAAAGACACCTTGAACTTCCGGACCTTGGCTTGTGAACATTTTCTCAAACTGGACTTCGGTCAAAGTTTATTAGTGACCCCCCACAGGGGTGATGCTGTCTTCGTGTGGTCTAAGAGAACTCAGAAAAATGTTTCTCCAAGTAAAAAATACACATGAATGCTCACAAATCTTTGAAAAATAACTCGGGAACACAAGACCACAAATGTGTGTTTGTACTATATAATGCTGACAGTGATAACATAATTCACCGTTACCCCAGTTATTTTATTATTGTGGTAAGAATACATTATTTAGGCTTTAAACCCTTTCAAATGTACGTATTCATGATTAGGGTTAAAAATATAATTCATGTGAAATATTACAGAAGATCAATAAACAATAATTTATGTATGTACTGTATGTATGTATGTGTGTGCGTGTGCATCTGTGTGCGTGCGTGTGTTTGTGTGTGTATGTATGTATGTATGTTTTAGTAGTAGTAGTAGTATTTTAGTAAATGTGAATTGGCTAAAGGATATTTAAATTTTTTTTAGACATCCTTGGTAAAACAAGAAAAAAAACATCCAAAAAGTGTAACGTTGCAATTTTTGAGGCTTAACAGTCTAAATTGAATTGCCTTGAACAATTCACATGTTGAGAAAGGAGCTGAACAATGACCTTTGCTTTTGACAGCGGGCTTTTACCAGTCATTATCCTCCTCCTCTATTGAACCGTCCTCATGTGAGAGGAGTACTAATGGGACACACACGCAGTTGTAATGAGTTCTTTATCCTTCAAAGATAATCAGATAGACTCACGCTGAACTTAGAGTTGGACCATTTAGATGTTTTTTTAGTGTTTTGTTGCAATGGCTAGTTCTAGTAAAACTTAATAGACAATGAGAAGTTCGAGAGATCACCGCTGCTAATATTTGTCATAAAGAATGAAAATAAATGATCCAAATAACCAGATTTGCTGTTTAAATTGTTTCAAAACAAACAATCATTGACAAACATGTCGCAAATATGTAAATTAATCTGAACATTATAAGTAATCAATCAAGATTCCATAAAATGTTAGTTGTCCTTAATTCTATCTAAATTCATTGTCCGGTTAGGTCATCAGACTGTTTTAATGGGATGCTTTCTCTGGAGACCCAACTTTAAACGCTGATTTCTCTGGAGTTTTCAGGCTCACTGTAGAATAATTGCTGTGGTCATTCATAGGCTGGGCTGCTCCGGGTCATAACCACAACTAAATATCACAACTCTTTTATTTTACACACACATACACACACAGACACACTCCTGCGACTACTTGCTCTCTCTCAGAATATGGTTTCTTATTTCTTATTTCTCAATACTCTTACAGTTAAGGTTCTAGTTTTAATTATGTACATAGCATAGTCTGATTTAGAAAAGTTGGTTGTCTTTTTTTCAGGCTGGTTGTACTCCGCCTAAGGCCCACAGTTGCAGGGTGGGTTTCAGCTCCTGTGACAGGATGAATGATCAATGCATATGCAAATTAGCAACGCTCCATTGACAAAATATGTCCACAGAGCATCAGCTTCTGTCAAAGTAATTTATGTACACCAAATCCCCACTTTGTTCTATTTTAAGATCTATCAAAAGATGCCTGTGGTGAAGATAAATCACAGTATTTTTAAAAGTCCCTGTTGTTAGAGCCAATGCATTACTAAATATTCAACATAACAGTCACTGTTTGTATATTCACTGCCTGCTTCTTCATCACATGGTCACATCTTATTGTAGGAGTGGGCAATATGACAAAATGAATACGACATCAAGCTTTTATTTTATTTTGCCTTATAAAACCCCCCCATCAAAACAGCTTTCAGTATTTCCTAAACATAAACAATACATGCTTTTAATCATTGTCATTTAACATAAAAAAAAAATTCAAATTTCTTCCTCCAAAGGTTAATCTCTTCTCCAAACCAAATGCTTTTATGACAGACTTGATTAAAACAGTGTTAACCCTGCGACGAGTTGGCCACTGTCCAGGGTGTGCCCCGCCTAAGGCCCAAAGGCACTGGGATAGGCTCCAGTCACCTGCGACCCCTAACGGGAACAAGTGGTAGAAAATGAATGAATGAATGATTAAAAAAAACCGAAGCTGATCCCGATATATCCCTTTCAAATAAATGAATAAATTATCACTGAGGATTAGAAATACTTTTCGATCTTAATAAAAATGTAAAGGATTCACTTTTAGATGGTCCTGATGTGGACTTGGTTTGGCCCTGTTCTAGTCCTTGTTTTGTTCTGGTCTAGTCCAGGTTTACTTTCGGGTTTAGTCCTGGTTTAGTCATAATTTGGAAGTAGTGTGTGCGTACAAATGTGAATGCAACCTTAATATTTGTAACACGACATAAGATTATCTTCTTGTCTTTTGTCCAAAGTACAGCTGATGGGCCTAAAATCTACACAAACCCACATATTAAACAAACAGAGAAGAAAGACAAGGGAATCAAAATAGTTTTCTCCGGAGGAGGACGGAGGGGCAGAGGGATCCTTCCAGTTCCATCTGCCTCTGCTTCCTAAAAAGCATCCCCATCCACCTTCCTCTTTTATTAAGAATAAGGGACGCCCTGTTTACATGATCAGCTTCGCCCTAAAAGGAGGGGGGACACATTGGCGACAGCTGTACACCCAAAATGACTCATCCATTGCCTGTTGGACTCTGGTTGACCCTAGGTTACCAGCAAATCATCTCGAGTGGTAGTTCCTTGCCTTTCGTACAGGTCATCAGTTCAAAAGTCCAACAGGCTGCTGGATTAGATCAGCAGTTTTACGTCTGCAACATAGTCTCACAAGCAGTTTTGTTAAGCACACAAAATCATACAATAATAAGGAATGTATAAAAGAAAGATAAAATCTTAACAATTATTCCAACATTTCCCTCCTGTTTATCGTATCTTTTATGCATCACCTGTCAACCTCTCCACAGTGAGTTTTTCAGTTGCAGGATCATACTTTTCCTTACACTTTTTCTTACACACATAGGGAGGAGCCACTAGCTCCGCCCCAAACACTGCTGTGTTTTCCTCAGTCACCTCTGACTCTCCGTAGTGAACACAACTACCAAAGCTCAAAAAACAAATCTCAAAATCAAAAACCCCATGGGCTTTAGAGGTCCAGCCTCAGAATCCCAAAACCCACTTAAAAACAAAAACCAAAATGCTAGCGATACTTAAGTAACTCAAAAATATTGCAATTTCTTCACACATGGATCCATAATGCATGCTTTAATTTCAACTTTAACTTTTACTGTAACGTTACAACTAAACACAATTAAACCCATTTCTCTAATTCATTAGTATTACTTCACGATACATTTTTGTTAAATGTTTTCCTTTAGTTCTTTAATTTAATTTAATTTTAATTCTCCTGTGAAGTTATATATCTTTTTTATTCATCGTTCGAGGTGTTTGGCGTACACCCTAATTTTTGTATTAAACCTTTCTTACTACTTTTGCCCCATTTTGTAGAATCTGGTCCAGTCCTTTCACTCCTAGGGAGGTCTCTATGGACTGGGATGTTGTTTTCTTAGGTCAGTTATAGTGATAAGGATTATTGTGGTATTTCTCACTTCGGCCTCGTTCCAGGCGGAGAAATCTTACTTATTGTATCCACAACAACTCACTATATTTCCAACCCGATTTTTTATGGAGACACAAACCTAGTGGTTTTATCTCCCACACATTCGTCCTTTCACACACCTACTTATTAAATCTAATAAACCTTATTTTGTTCATCAGAATTTAAACACGAGTTTCTATTTTTATTTGTTTTATTTATTTCTTCACAGAATTTAACCTTAGGGTGGAGACTGCCCTCCATCTCTCTTATTTTTATTTTTTTGCAGATTTAACCCTAAGGAGGAGCCTGTCCTCCTATGTTCTTACCTAATCAGAGTCTTAGAATAATTAGGTTTTTTTACGCATTGTAACCCTCAGTCACACGCTTTTTAAAACGCTGTACCTCCAAGTCACTGCTTTTTAAATCAAATCACTCACTCCTGTTGTCTTTCTCCCTCGGAATTCCTTCAGCCGTCAGACTCCGTCCAGAACTCGGAGAAATCAGTCCTTTAACAGGTATCGGTTGCTGTGGCCACAGACTTTTCCTGGGTCTCCGAAATTCTACCGGAGTCATCAGGCGTCTTGGAATCCGGCTCTCGAAGGACCAAAAATGATGGGCCTAAATCTACACAAACCCCCATATTAAAACAAACAGAGAAAAAGACAAGGGAATCAAAATAGTTTTCTCCGGAGGAGGACGGAGGGGCAAGAGGGATCCTTCCAGTTCCATCTGCCTCTGCTTCCTAAAAGCATCCCCATCCACCTTCCTCTTTTATTAAGAATAAGGGACGCCCTGTTTACATGATCAGCTTCGCCCCTAAAAGGAGGGGGACACATGGCGACAGCTGTAACACCCAAAATGACTCATCCATTGCCTGTTGGACTCTGGTTGACCCTAGGTTACCAGCAAATCATCTCGAGTGGTAGTTCCTTGCCTTTCGTACAGGTCATCAGTTCAAAAGTCCAACAGGCTGCTGGATTAGATCAGCAGTTTTACGTCTGCAACATAGTCTCACAAGCAGTTTGTTAAGCACACAAAATCATACAATAATAAGGAATGTATAAAAGAAAGATAAAATCTTAACAATTATTCCAACAACAGCTAACACTGTATTATCTGCTGTTATTGTTCAAAATGGGCATGCGGACACTCTCTCTTGGTTTCTTTGACTTTTGATATTTGTTTATGACTAGTTTTACATTAAGAGATATAAAAAAGATATATAAGACTGATTCAGGTTAGAGGTGGAAGGAGGTCGTTTCTCATGAATGTAAGTAATATATGTTTGTAAAAGGTATTAGGTAGTAGTTGATTACATTTTCAAACTACAGAAACTAGTAGTATTTCTAAACGTTTACTTTGGTGAGTCTGGGTCAACATTGAAGTAACACATTTTGAAATTGGAATAACTGCATCTGAACTATTGCACAGATCATGCAAAGATACAAACTCTGAGGGGTGGTATTAGTCATGGGATTGTTTTCCAATTGTAAACAGAAAGTCTGGATCTAAATCTGCAACTTTTATTCCTGAACAACACTGTTTTAGTTCTGTAGGTTACATCAGTTTATACTCATCAATTATCTCTTTTAATTTATCATAACTGGATCCCCATATCTACCAACATAGCAAAAATCTCAACCTATTTGGTAATATTTTTCTATGACTAATTCTACTTTCAATTGCCCTCAGTTTTATCGACTCACCCAATATGGACATAAATGCTCAAGCGTTATCAAAAATCCCCACATAACCACATTATTTCTGGAACAAAGGCAGAATTGATTTGGGCTTGAACAAAAGGGATGCTTCCTTTTTGTCTCCTGTTCTGCTCGACATATTGTATTTTTCTGTATGGCTCACAATTCATCATTCTGCTCTCTCCCTGTCACTTTTCTGTTCTGTTTCCCTCTAAATCTGCTGCTCTTTCATCTACGCCTGTATCTCCCCTGCACACCCACCTGCTCCACACACCGCTACGCTCGAAGAATAGCGGGGCCTAATCCTTTATGGCGGGCGTAGAGGTATTTTGGGGAGCGCTGTCTGGATTTTGTGTGTAGTGTTTGCTGGGCTCCTGGCTCGGCCCAATGCCACCGTTCTACTGTGAGCAGGGATGAAGCCAGAGGACACAGGATTACACAATACACACAAAACAGATGTGTGTCTCCATAATGGCATGTTCAGCATGTGCTTGTTTACAACGATACTGTGAGGCGGCTGCACAAACTTGAGCTGAGATCAAGAGTGAAGAGTCTGGACTTAGTGGTGGGAACACTGCGCTGCTCTAGAACGATCAGTAACTTTTGGTTGCTCGATATCGACGCACTGCTTTACCGCCTGCTGTCGAAACCTGAACACACCGTGACATTTTAGTTTGGCTTATTGCTCTGGGTATGTGTTGTTAAAAGAAAATGGCATAAACCAACATAAAGTTTAGATGGATGAAAAATGCAGGAAAAAGCTATGTCCTTACCGCAGTTGAAGCATGAAAACTATGCGGCTCGATTAAAAGAAAGTATTACTTGTGTAACCCTTAAATTGTACACGGTTTGGAATTACATGATCCCAAATAGCATAACAAAATATTTGGTAGATTTTATATGATGATAATTTCAGTGAAATCATTTAGGAGCACCTTTATTATTGTTATTGTTGATCTCATTTAGTGTTGTCACCATGCTAAAATTTCAAACTTGATTTTGATACTAAAGAAAAGGACAAACAATTTCAATCCCATACTGATAATAAAATGCTCCTTTTTACACAATCGACTATCATTTTCAACACAAAATGATAGTACGGTTTTAAATATTACCACGTGGTCTAATATTTGTTCTGCGGTAGATCAAGACTTGGCATGATAGAACGGATATCAGTTATCAATGATATCAGAGGGTTTCCCCAGGTATCAGTCAGATGTTGCATTTTTTTTTTTAGATTTGTGTGTTAGTGTGTCATTCCCAGTCATTTTTGAACGATCTACAAATGGAAATAAGAACAATTACACAAAAAACATGTGTATGTTTTTATATCATGCAGCAGATGATTTTTTAGCAAAGATAAATGCAGTTTGTTATTATTTATACAAACGGGGAACTTTACTATAGGTTACCGCAAATATCTGTTATCAGCAAGAAGCCAAATATTGTATATCAATATCGTCTTTGTAAAAACTCATATCAGACCATCCCTTATCAAAACCATTCTAGAACAATACAGAAAAGGTTGTTTGTGCTTTTTTGTTTTTTGTTTTAATTCACTTGAAATTAGATACTTTTGACAACGCTATCAAGAAATTATGACTTTTTATTTGGCCGTAAATAAACATAAAGCTAACATATAATACAACATTTTCTCATTAAAATGCTTCATTGTGTTCCCTGAATGTTTTGGCTGAATTGTGTCCAGGTGTGGCAGTGCGGCGGCAGCGTGGAGGTCCTGCCCTGCTCCAGAATTGCCCACATCGAGCGCGCCCACAAACCGTACACGGAGAACCTGACCCTCCACGTGAGGCGCAATGCTCTGAGGGCGGCCGAGGTGTGGATGGACCAATACAAGAGCCACGTCTACATGGCCTGGAACGTGCCCCTGCAGGTGAGGATGCAGTAAAACACAGATAAATAAACAAATACACTGTTTGTGCGAACTTTGAGCTTACCCATTGCACCAAATGAAATAAAAGACCTCGGTGAGAGAACAGTTCATGTGTGGGAGTTTGTTCATGATCGCCTAGCAACTGGTCCAAATGCAAAACTGAAATGAAATGATATAAGTGCAGAATAACAAATATGACCAATTTAAGTGCTCTATCTGTTCATAATATCAATAAATAAATAGCCTTAAGGAGATGTTTTCTGAATTATACAGATACAAATATGAATTAACTATACATTATGGAAAGTATTAAATAAACCAGATTTTACCAAGGTGCAGGAAATTCACACACGTCTCAATCATGTCTTAATCAGGCATGTACACAATTTGATCAGTGCATGAATTAGTTTAATTTGGGTAATGACCGAATAAATGTATTTAATAAAAATGTTTAGTATAGAAGATTAATGCTCACATCAATTATCATTATATTTAGATTTATTGGATGCACAAGATGCCCTGTTGTTCAGAACACCATCATAATTCCTTCGAGGAGTGACATTGACTCACACAAAATGTTTTATTAATATCAGGCAATGCTGTGTAGAATAATGACTCTAACGGACTGATTCCACATCATGCAGCTCTGCCACAGCGCGCCTCCGTCTGAGCGCACAGACTCTCAGACGGATGCGTTTTGTGGCTTTAGGGCTGCACCACGCAGCGCTGCGGAGCTTGAAAACAACATGTGCAAAGTGCTGAGTTGGTAAAATAAAAGTCCTTATTTGGGTTCAGAATTTCTGTTTATTGTAAAGCAGAAGTGCTGAAAACTCCTGTGTTTTATTAGAGCGCCACTTAGTTCACATCACAACAATTTCCACATGTTTTTTTTCCACCCCGAGAGTAATTATGCAATAAACGAGTCCAATAAAAGGGTTCCCTTCTCTGTGTTTTGGTGATTTAAAATGAAAATGACCAGCCAACAATTTGTAAAAACATAAATTATATGATTAAAAAATGGTGTGCGTATATAGAGTGTACATACTTCGCAAATCTGGACGTTGTTGGCACTCTCTTTCCTGTTTGGCATACACGTGATGTGAAACTGCTCTCATTCACTACAATGGCTACGTAATTACTACAGGAGGTGGTGGCATGATGATGAATCAGCCCATAATATCTCCTATTTTAATGTCAATCTAATGAAATGTTTGTGTATTTGCCAGAACTCAGGGATTGACATTGGGGACATCTCAGAGAGGAAGGCCCTGCGCTCCAGACTGCAGTGTCGGCCCTTCAGCTGGTTCTTGTCAAACATCTATCCAGAGTTGCGCTCCTACAGTGACACAGTGGCCTACGGAGTGGTCAGTATCATCTCTTTCAGCACAGCAGCAGATTATGTGGAGTTTGCACGTTCTGCTTCTTTTGTAGGATACAGTTTGTGGTTTTGTAGAAGGGCAAATACACATCTAACTGGTTTAGTATAATCGAAGTATACTCATCATGAATCTGACTTAACAACCACTAAGCACAATGTTCATACACAATGGGTTGAATAGACACATTTACAGTCAATTACAATGAATGAAATAGCAACAGTGTTTTAGTCTTATCCTTTATGAATGTCTCTGTGTGACTGCTCTGGAGACAGAAGTGTGAGGATTTGAAGTGTGCCTCACTTTGGATCCAAAAGGCTGCTGTGGTTTCAAAGGCCCATTTGTAATTAGTGAAGGTTATGCAGACAAAAGAAAATGTGCACTGCGTAATGCTTGCGAATTTTTGTATTGTTACTTGTTCTTTGCTATTTCTTTAAATATTTATACACAGTTATTTTGCAGCCTTAAATAGGTGTGAATCTTTAAGTTCCTCAATTCCAATGTTTGGGGTCTCGATTCGATTCAAAAACAATTCCCTATTCAAAAACGATGTAGCTATACAAGAACAACATGGCACACAAACTATGGAGCAAAGTGCTTTAAAGTACCGTTAATATCAACTGTTTAAAGGGGGCATTTCACCGTGGCTGACTGCGGCATAAACGGAGTATTTGGAATTGATCCAGAATCTTAAAATGTAGAATCACGATCCTTTTAAGAATAACATTTTTTCAACACCCTAAAAGTTGAGCCCTGTATACTGTTGCTCGCCTGTTCTAAATGATGGTTTATTGTTCCTACGCTGCAATCACTGTTGGGTCGTCACTTCATATTCTATTTGTAGCATGTAACTATATGCATGACTAGTACTGATTTGTGTAAAAGAAGGTCAAAGAGTGCCTTTTTCTCTACAATTGTTGGCACTGTTTGTTGATTGGGTTGATGTTTGGGGAGATCTTCAAGCACACAGATCAGACATAACAGTAGCGTTATAGAACTATTAAACAATCATGTTTAATAGTTCTATGGAACTATTAAACATGATTGAATGATCCTTACATTCACCCATTATCCTTGCCACTAACTCATCAACTTTGAATGAAGGATAGGAAGATAAAATGTGAATATACCTCACCATTATAATATTCTGGATTAATCTATTTTTTTGTCTACACAGCTTTCAATTATTCATTTGTTGTTGTTGTTGTTGTTGTTGTTGAGCAGCTCTTCATATAAGCATGAGGATTGCTGTAGACCTCTGCTGTCCCTCACTTGCTCTGTGCTGTGGAAGGATTTAGTGTAATTGAAAAATGACAGTAATCTGGTGAAAGCTGAGCAGAATGATCAGGCACTTTGACTGCGTTTGCTGATAGAGATGCAAAAATGACTTCTCCTTGGCCTGGACTCAGCACTAATCATTTGGGCCTTTCATTTTGGAGATTTGGGATTTTGGGCTCATGCCAGCCTTTAAGACACCAGCTTGAGCAGGTGCATTTGTGTCCTCTGCAATGACAAGTATGGTATGACTCCACACAAATAGTGATTTAAAAAGTCTTAAGCTTATTTTTGAGGTGCACACTTTTTAAACGTCATCAAGATGCCAGGTTTAACAAGCCTGATGTACAAGAAAATGTGAGCGTGTGTTTTCTGACTTAATAAGGTCCTTTCCTTTATCTTGACAAGAATTTTTAAGTAAGCAGTAGGTATTTGTGTGCCTAAAAAATGCTTTTGGCATAGTCAGCAGCATGGGCATTAGTTGTTTTAACCTTAATTAACAGCGTTGTATTGAAGAGTACTCTGTGTACCTAGTTGGAGGACAGTCTGTGCATTCATTTCAATGTTTATTTCACTACCTGTTCAAAGGTAGACGGTTCACTGAACTTGAAAAACCTTCGAGCAGTGGCAGCAGTTAGAAAACTGACTTAAAATCTTGTCCCTAACTTCCTACAGAGGCTTTATCGAAGTTTGCAGTTGCAGTCCGGTGCAGCAGTAACACTGCCTAGATAACAGGCTCTCTTGCTTGTTGTTGAGTAAACATTTGAGGCCCACTCTGCTCTGAATGAATCAATGTTCGTTTGATAGTCATTTGTTGACTGAGCATGTGCAGGGCCCACTCTGCCACAGTGACATTTGAGATATGCAAATGTAGAGTTTACATATCTGACACAAACAAACTCAGAGAGACAGACAAATACCACTGCTGTGATGTATTCAGCACACAGAGGAGCCTGAGCTTCAAACCCAGGCAAACACCGATCGAACGCACTATGGCAACAAGAGAGGCTTTCAAGTATTACACGAGATTTACTTTGTTTTTTCGTACTATTCCAGTACCGGACAGATGGAGGTCGCAGCTTCCTGGATGTTTTATAATAAATCCAATATGCTGAAGGTGCACTGTATAATTTTTCTGGTGGAGGGTCTGTTACCTATTTGTCTCCATGGAGATGACCAAACAGGTAACAACACCAGATCAATTTACAGTTCAGGACTGTGGCGAGGCAAACCTGCTCAGTGAGAATGCATGTTTTTTTTTATGTATTTGTTAATAGTTTGCAATAAAAACACCTAAAAGTGAAGAAATGCAAGAAGGATAAGTTGCCCTACTGTTGAACATTTCTGGCAAAAAAATAATATCTCCATGGATACAAGCATGTGGTGTACCTCGGATCAGGACAGTTACATAGTGCACCTTTAAATAAAGTGATATAATTTGCTTATGTCAAAAGAAGTATATTATTAGATTCAAGTTTTGCATTTAAATATGAGTTTGGTTTTCACTTTTCCCTGTTAAGTAGCTTGTGTTATTAGTGGGAAATTAATAGTTACATGAGTGACAATTCTTAATTTATTTTTAGTTGAACTTTCACTACAGTTAATTAACTTGTATGTATGTATGTTTGACTGGGTAATAAGTTGTAATTGTCTTCCGCTTATCCGGGGCCAGGTCGCGGGGGCAGCTTTTGGATCCCGAGGCATTCCTAGGCCATAGAGAGACATAGGCTGCGTCCGAATGTCCACACTCATCCCCTGACCCCTCATTCACTACATAGTCCTGCACTATTTAGCAGACTTTATTGTGCACTCAATCACAGAACGATTCAGAGTGTGAGCTCACTACTCTCTCCTCGCCGCGGGTTACGTGACTCTGGTGTCCGAGTTAAAAAAACGGTCTGAAAAACTCAGATAAAAATAGATTTCTGTAATAAATATTTGAAAAATCCGTCTGCTGTGCACAAATTCATGGACTAATAATCACCATACAAGTCATGGAACTCACATTAAACAAGTAACGGATTGGATTGTTCAACTTTTTGCCTGTCGGTGACTCAAGCTAAGGTAAGTGGCTAACGCTAGCACCTTTGCGGCGTAGCAGTTAATTAATTAGTGTTTAGTTCATATTCTCAAGTCAACTGTGCGTTTAAACAGCTCTTCTGCTTCAGTCTGTTGTGTCCACTTAAAGATCTGCTGCTGTTGTTTTTCCGACTCTCACAATGCATTGTGGTATATATTGACTGGTCTAGTGACCATCGCTGTACACTACTTTTCAAGGTGCATTGGACGAAATTTTGAGTGCACTAGTTTTTCACCTGCTGGACATGGAGTGAGCCTTAAATAGTGCCCTGTGTAGGGAATAGGCTGGACATTCGGACAGCCTTAGTCCCTCCATCATGTCCGGAGTCTTCCCTGGTGCTTCCTCCCCTGGGAGGCGTCTAAGACGCATCTGGAACAGATGCCCGAGCCACCTCAACACCTCTCCATGTGGAGGAGCAGCGGCTCTACTCTGAGTTCCTCCTGTGTGACTGAGCTCCTCCCCCTATCTCTAAGGGAGCGCCCAGCCATTGGTCATTACCCAAAGCTCATAGGTGAGAATAGGAACATAATGTAGATTGAAAAGTAAATCAAGACTCAGCTTCTTCTTCACCAGAACAGTCTGATACAGCGACCGCACCACTGCAGACGCACTGATCCACCTGTCAATCTCACATCCTTCCCTCACTCATGTACAAGACCTCGAAAACCATGACCTTGCATTTGGAGGTGCTGATTTTCATCCCAGCCACTTGATACTCTGCTGCAAACCGTCCCGGTGCATGTTGCATTTCCTAGTTTGTTGAAGCTGTCAGGACATCATCAGGACATCCTTTGGTCCCCAAAACCGGACACCCTCCGACCTCTGGCTGCGCCTAGAAGTTTTGTCCGTGAAAACAATGAACAGAACCGGTGACAAAGGGCAGGAGTCCAACGTGCACTGATAACAGGTCTGACTTACTGCCGACAATACGGACACAGCTCCTCAGTTTTTAATTGTTAATTTGTCTTATGAAGTAGTTTGTGGAATGTGAACATAAATCTGTCGCTTTATTTTCTCCTTCATAATGCATTGACATTCGAGAGAATATTCAGTTTGAGGTTTAAAACAATTTAATTCAGCTTTTAACTGTTTTACTTACAAGTGTACTAAAATTGTTAAAATGATGTAACTAGCACTTTGAGTAGTTTATTCACGTCTACATTTTGTTTTTACTTAAGTTTACTTTATTCTGGCAGCAGTGCTTGTACTTGAAATTGAGTTATTCCTGTAACTGTACTTACCAGTAAGTACTAATTTTCACTACTCTTTTCACCTCTGCTATTATATACTTGCCATCAGAGTTGATCATATGTAGTTATACTTGCAGGGTGGCGGTAGGGCACACTATTGTTGTGTCCTTGGGCAAGACACTTCACCCACCTTGTCTCCTGTGTCCAAGTGTGCTGGTGTATGAATGAGTGTGTGTTTGTGAGAGTGAATGTGGGACAACAGACGGAAATTAGTTTGTGGCTACAATCCAGTGTGTTTACAGCACGTGTATCATGTATGCTCATTAACATGCACTGTCCCCACCAAATAAACAAAATAATTATAATAATATGATGTGGATGCACATTGGTTAGTGGTCGTGCCTCTCACCAAAGAGTTTATTTTTGTCCTTCTGCGTTACAGTATGTTCCCAAGAAGTTCACAGTGTCACCCTTTGTCCAAAGAAGATTGAATGAATATGAGAAGTAGTTTGCCAGAATTTATTTCTAAAGACCTTGTCCCTGCCGCAGTAGAAGTATTTGTGCATAAATGTATTAGAGAAATATACGGTAACTCAATGTGAGACTGATTGTATCAGTGGTGTGTTATATGCATTCATGTGTATTATTAATATAATGTAGATGTTGATTCCTTTTTCTATTGCATTGGTTCGCTGCACACTTTTGTTCAGTGCCTGAGTTGTCCCTTTTTTTACAACTAAAGATAAGTCCAAACAAAGTCATAGACAAATTAAGTGAGTAGTTATTGGTGTAAATCTAGCCGATTTTTGGTGGAAAGTGTATCATTATGAGATTAAAATGCAAAATTTGAGTTGATTTTAAAATTATAAATTGATAATTTGACCCTGATTATTTTAATCTAGTCTGTGTAGGGGCAGTATTTTTCCACTGAACGACAAGACCAATGTCTTGCTTTAGTTTTGTTATGTCACACAACTGAATCCATATAAGTATTCAACAACAGTCTAAACTGTTTACCACAAAGTTAGGCAATTTGTATTATTTTTTTAAAATGTTGACAAAAGGCAATTTTTAGCTGTATCTCTCAACCTCTGCAGCTCCACCTGACCTCAGTGAAGAGAAGCCAGTACCCAAGGACCTCTCCCCTGGGCAGTGTGCTTTATCACATTATTGAATGGCTGTAATAAGTGTGACAGGCGCTTAGATATCGTGGATTAGGCTCGGCTCTGGCCTCTGGAGTAAATCAGCTATTTGTGTTGAACCGCCCACAGCACTCGATGTGATGCGACTGCAGAGGAGGCAAAGGAGAGGTGCTCTAGACATGGAGGCGGTACAGGTGGGTAGACAAAATCTGTGTTTTTGACAAACAACTAGAATTTACATAAAATAAGCAAAAACAGTTGTCTAAACCCTAAGTGAATTTGCTGGAAAGCGTAATACACGGAGTATGTGAAGAGGACAGAATTGAGAATTAAAAATGTGATTGAATTGAGTTACTTTTGTTCATTAAGGAGAAGGTTATAATTCAGTCATATTAAGTAGGGTTGATCCGATGGGAATTTTTTTAGCCGATATCTGATATTTGTCTTACTGTTACTTACTGTGTGGCCGATAACTGATATTTGCCCACCACAAAGACCACAAATTTATGTTAAGTTATAGTAAACAATAATAATCACATTTATTTATTTGGTATATAAAACAATTTGTGGCATGATCATGTAGCCATATTTTTTGCCTAATTAGCCCCTTATTTCTACTTTTACGCATTAGTGTGTTCATGGTGTTTGCATCAGCATTGTTGACCTGTTGGTCCACATGACTGCTTTGGAAATTAAAGGCAGAACTTCTCAAATCTTACTTAAATTCAAAATCGCAATGTAGATTTTTGTCTGTATATATTTTATTTCTACCTAAGCTGAGTAAAAAGACTTTTAAATCTAGGAGCAATGAAGATGACTGCTCTGGGAGTTCTAGTGTTAAGAGACTTTTCTCTAATTCTCCATTGAAAGTAATGGGATACCCGCTTAACCGGAAATGTGATCACAATGAAAGTGTGATATCAGAAGTAAAAGTGAGCAAGGAGGAATAAGGTGAATAGAGATTGTGAGAGACAGTTAAAAATGTCTTGTTATAAAAAAGAAAATGAACCAAATGCATTTCTTCTCTTGAGTTGCTTTTAGATATAGTTTTGTGTTTTTTATTCCTCATATACAGTTTTACAATTTAATGTCCTCATATATATGTAACGTTCCATAAATGCTGACCTGAGTCCTTGAGCGCCACTGCCTTTGTCTCTGTTAGCCCCCGGCTCGTGGTCATTTCCTTGAGTGTTCCTATTTCTATGATTCATATCATACTGAGAAGCACAACACATTTTAATATTCGACTCCTGTTCTTTCTGTGGCATTTTGAAAGCATCAAAGATAAACATGGTTGTGTTTCATCAAGAACCCGATATGCTTTTGAAAAATTACATGTGTGTTATGAATATAACTGCACAACTGTCTGACTCACTGCACTGTCAATAATAATGTAAAATTGTAATTCCAGAGAAATGCTTTCTGTGGTACAGAACAGGACTTGTTCCTTGAAGTTTATGAGGCTCTTTGATTGAAAAGGAATAATTTAAGTGTTTCGTTAGAAGCTTGGATCTGGTCCCCACTCGTCCCTTCTGCAGATTATATATTTATTTTACACAGTTTGAAAAATATAGTTTTTCACTCATAGTTTTACTTTTCAGTAATCCCTATTTATTTCGTCTTCATCTATTTTTTCTCAGCAAAAATATTATATTATATATTAGTCTACAAAATTATCACACAATACTGGATGTGTCAATCAAAATACAACTCTAAGTAAGATCCTGATGAGGGAACGCCATTATAAAATGGTTAAACGGTCATAAAAGTATGTTTAATGTCTAATTATTAATTAGACATTAATGTGTCTTCTTTAGATGGATGATATTAAATAGTGGCAGCAGCATTAGTCCAAGTTCATGAATAATTGTCTTTCCCATTGAAGTCTAGAAACAAGGAAAACACAGTGTTTTCTGTTTCTTATCATTTTATGTCTTAATTTCATACCAAATGTGAAATGTTGGTTGTGATCTGAAAAGTGAAGATTCTAGACTCTCTTGTATTTAAAACAGCACCGGCAGGTGAAGGTTACTTGAAGCATTTGTGTGACTTTGTGCTGTGAGTGGTAATTATCCCTCAATGCTTCCATTACTCTTCACTTTAGTGGCACAAACAGGAGCTCTCTGTCATAATGGACTAATTAATATTGTACAGACAAAGAGGTGGCAGAGGGACAGTGCTACACAATAGAATATGCTCTGAATGCTATTAACTTCCATAAACAACAAGAATTTCTAACTGTACGACTTCTTCACAGAGTGGCAAGGCAAGTTAATTTGTAGAGCACAATTCGTACACAAGGCAATTCTAAGTGCTTCACCCAACAGGAAATAAATACATTAAAATCCCAAAGACATGACATAAATCACAAAACCTTAATTTCTATTCATTCAATTTAACAATTTTGCTGAGAGGAATCATACATTTTGTCCGTGCTTAGTGATCCACCAGATGGAAAACCACTCTGGCAGAACTCCAGACACTCTTTCCCATATTTATTTGACTTTGCCAGCGTAACAGATGTCTCCGGGATGGGCACATCGCTTTTAGATTGATTCTTTCCCATGTTTGACCGTTCCTAGACGTCAGTGCACTATCTGCCTCTGCACACGTCTGTACAGAGTGCATGTAACCTTTACGACAACTATCTCGTCAACGCCTCCACCTTATGTGTGGCGCTTTTGTATCTTTAATGATGTACCCGGTCTCGTCTGCCCCCTCCCTAGATTTAGCTTTCTCTAAACTAATTGTCCCAGACAAAACTTGACCAAAGCTTTTATTGTTAAAACTCGCTCTTGATCAGTAGGTAGGGGCGCCAGACTCTTCCTGGACTTTTAGTGGCCTTAGTGCCGACTGACAATCTAACCAGCATGAGTTCTAACCCTCAGCCAAACAAAACCGTTTTTAGCTTGGATTTGAACATTGCCACAGTAGAGGCCTGTCTCACATCTTCAGGAAGACTGTTCCAGATTTTAGCTGTATAAAACTGAAACGCAGTTTCCATTTATTCCTGACTCTAGGCACCAGCAGGAGGCCGGTCCCTGAGGTCCCCAGATGGTTCATATGGCACTAACATGCCTGAGATGTACTTTGGTGCTAGGCCATGGAGAGACTTGTATACAAGCAGAGCTGCTTTAAAGTCTATTCTCTGAGCCACAGGGAGCCAGTGCAGAGACCTGAGCACAGAACTAATGTGATTGTACTTCCTGGTTCTAGTCAGGACCCGAGCAGCAGCGTTCTGGATGTACTGCAGCTGTTTTACAGCTCGTTTGGAGAGGCCAGTGAGCAGGCCGTTACAGTAGTCTAATCTACTGGAGATAAACGCATAGATAAGTCTTTCCACGTCTGGTTTAGACCCTATAGTTTTGATTTTGGCAATGTTTTTTAGATGGTAAAAAGTTACTGATGTTATTGATTTGACGAGTCCATTATCACCCCCAGATTTATCTTTTCATGTGGTGTGGGTTGCCTGTTCGCAAGTTAAATTTATTTTAACTTTTCAATAATACACAATTATTTATTTTTCTTGTAAAGTCACTGGATGTCACAACCTTGTATACTCTTTGTGTCTGTCCAGCCTTGCCCCTACAGTAGTGTCAATGTATACTGGTGTATGAATGTGTGTGTGAATGGATGGTTCCTTGATATAAAATGCTTTAAAGGGCGTATATCACTCAAAATTGACTTTCCTGAGCTTTTAACCTTTTAACCTCGTATAGAATCAAAATCAGAAAAGGTTCATTCCCATTGTCAATGAACAGAATTCACAAATAAAGTATACATGCCCAAGGTGTTTTTTTGATTGATTCTTGCAGTCTTTAGCTAGAGAACAGTCTCCATCCTTCCCCTCGGATGAGCAGGCGAACGGGGCCTACCAAGCCACCAACATGACGCAACGCGTCGCTGTTTCAGCCCCTTCCCCCGCGCTTGAGATGAACTGCGGCTATTTAGCCCCACTTAGCTTCAAATGCTACTTCTTTTTTTCCAACGCTGCTGCTGCTATACATATACATTCGGTTTTATGTTTTTCATGCAAGTAGTAACTATTTTAATTCTTTACACAACTGCGGGCATAGTCCAATAATTCCCGCAGGTACACCTAAACAAGAAGAGCAAAACCCAAGCTAATGCTAAACTGTAATAACACGATATATGAAAGATACTAGCTTTAGTTTATTATTTACCAAATGGCAACGTCCTGCTGAATTCATCGTGGTACTTGTGCTGCACACTTCAAACTCTAGGTCTAAGCGCACCATGTTTGTTCCAATGTACCGATGTGTACCGGCACACGCCTTTGCCTCTGTTTACACCCGCCATAACTCTAGGCTACATCACGGGGTGGGCGGGAGAGCTGGATTGCTCTTCGGGAGTGTGAATCTCAAATCAAGCTGTTTGCATTTCCGGGTACGGTAGCGAGGTTTAAGATATGGGTGATATTTTATAACTGTAATGTAATGGTGTTGCAGAACACTCATTATTATCAACAATGCCCTTAGGGTAGACTATGAAACGGGGAAAAAAGCATAATCTAGGACCTTTTAAATTGAAGATAGAAAAGCACCATTTAAATGTGACTATTTATCTAACCTTTCATATTGGGTTTTGTAATCAAATACTAAAAAATGCTAATCTCAGTTTCCCATACAGTGAAATATGTGTCACATACAGCTCTAACTCATTTTCCTCTTGGTTTCACAGTTGAAGAACAGCCTAAGGGACGACCTGTGTTTGGACCAAGGACCTGACTCAGAAAATGTTCCCATCATGTATCTGTGCCACGGCATGACGCCTCAGGTCAGTGCTCAACCTGTTTTCTAGTTTTTGCATATAATCCCAAGATAAATACAAGGAGGCTGCCAATACGTTCTCTGGCATTGGCATTGTAAACTTGCTGCTACTTATTCTATTGTGAGTGTAGCAGTGTAGCAACAAGGAGCTGACAAGGTTTGGACATGGGGGTTGAAAATGTGGGTAGAAAGATGTTGCATTAGAGGTTAGAGGATTTTATAGTTAGTCATTTGTGATTTTGGGGTGATGCCGTGCAAATATTTTAATTACCCAATGTTCAATCTGCGAATGAAGGAATTAGGTATTTAAATCAAATTCCATCCTTGCTCTCACAAATCCTTGGGCACAATCACTTCATCTGATTTCCTAATTTAACTGATTTTTTTTATTTTTTATTTTTGTACCTTGTGCAAAACAACATGTAGTAAACAACAACTCTTTGAAAAAAAATGTGTGGACTTGGATTCTGATAAATGTCCCAATCCACTAAGTCTCTAAATGGGGTGTATGTTGATTGCGAGCAGTTAAATTGTTTCAAATGCATTTTTATTTGGTTCTGCAGTTTGTTGATTTACAGACTATATGCGGTGTTGAAATTGTTTCAACATATGAGTATCTAGTTCATGAGTATGAGTACATTTATTCAGCTATAAGTTAATAGTAAAATACATAAATATGATTGACCAGTATTGATACCTGTCTTGCATCATAGATCAATTCATATACTTTTAAAGAGCCTGTTTTAGCATAAATGCCAATCGTGTCCGTTTAAGTGCTTTGAGTTTGGCTTTGGGGACATCAGTTATGGGCGTGTCAAGCGCATGAATGGAAAAAGTCACATTTCCATAACGAGTTAGCCGGGTAATTAGAGATAGAAAAGCTAGCAGCCAGTTCATATATCACTGAGCTGTAATAATACGGCTTTGTCGTGTGGTCTTAATAGTTTCATAATTTAAACGGCAGAAATGTGATGCAGTAGCGCTATCAGCCCACTGCAGACTCAAGGCCATTCAAGTCCAAAGCAACAATGTACGCCTCCATTGAGGTTCTGCTGATACTCACTTGGCTTGTCTATATTATCGGAAAAGTGTGTGTATAGACATTTTACAAGCTTGAAAAATAGTTAATGTTGCTCATGGTGTAAACAATCTGCACTTATTTATCTTTAGGAAACTAAGTATTGTCTCTTTCCAATGATTAACTGTTAGAAATTAGTCCCATTGTTTTTTTTTTTGTCAACAGATCAGCTATGTAAGGTAAGTTGGGGGACCGCTCCCAGCTTCCACAGATGAATACTGCAAGACACTTAACCCACGTATACACATGTGAATGTGTGAAAAGCGCTATAGGAATGTGACCATTTTACCATGTAGCACTGAGTAGAGTGTTAAGTCCAATATGAAACTGACCCAAATATTAATATATTAAAAGGCCCTAGATCAAATACACCAAAAATATGCCAATTAAATTGATTTAAAACAGAATACAAACCATAATACATTAATATTACAACTACATTTAATTTGTTTATACATATTTTACAATTAAATCTGAATCACCACTTAACTTAAACACTTCACCAGTATGCAGATCAACTATGTTCAGACTGCGTAGAAACTGCAGTTCACTGAGACCTCGTCCCTTCAAAACTAGCTATGCCAAGTTCAAATATAAATTCACAAAAATCCATGTGCAATTCACTTTTAATATTCCGATTATATCTACTTTTTGGGGGTTTAAACTCGTAAGAGTCAGCATTATATTTCGTTTTTCGCTTAGCCACATAATCAGAAGCAGACTGAGTAAAGGCCTGGTGAGGACACAGATTGCGGCCTGTATTGTCAGGGAAGTTAATAGCTTTGACCGCTGCTTCTGCCTTAATCGTCCCTCGAGGATTGGTTCCATTCAGTATTTTGGATTCAGCACTAAAGACCTGTGTCAGTCTGATCTGAACTAAAAGTACCTTGCAAAGATATTTGTGCCAGATTTTCATCCATAATGATGCTTGCTGTGGAAAGACAAGAAACATACATTTGGTTTTAAGCACTTTTTTTACATTACATTTTGAACCTGTAATGCTTTTGTTGTTTTTTTATAAGCATTTTTTTCATTACTATAACCCAGCACAATAAAAGAAAATAAATTAAAATAGCTGATATAGAAAAAAATTGGATGAAGAAGGTTCACCATATTTCTAATTAAAACAAAACATTGCCCTCTAAAACCCATGTATGAGCCGGCTCCTTGCTTTAACCGTGCCCTAATTTGGATTGAACTGTCTCCAGATGAAGGGGATATAGAGGGCTTTAGTGGGATCTGTGCCGATTGTAGCAGAATATCATTACACGAGGAACTAATCACCCTGCTCACTCGATCCCTGTTCCAATCAGAGCTACACATACATATATTATCTTTTACTCAAATTATTGTTGCCATTGCAATCATAAAAGTATTAGATGTAATAATTCCTCAATGAAATGCACTGTAAATGGATATTCTCAATAAAATTCAGTTGAACAGTTGTTATTCAACCCCATTATTTTACAAAAATGTATATGTATCACCATGTTAAATGTACACTATGTTACTTTCCGTTACGTGCTGGTATCCATGGAAATGCTATTGCCAGGAACATTTCACAGTAAGGCATCAACTTTGTACTTAAATTTAAGTATAAGCGTGTTTATTGCTTAAAATACATGCATTCTTACTGTGAGTGGGGGTCGCCCTCTCCACAGATCTGACCTGTAACATGGAGATAGATAAGTTTACTGCAGTACTGAGGAACATCTCAGGCAAAGCAATAACAAACTTTTCCTAGTGGCCTTGACTCAAAATCCAAGTTTTAAAAAGGTTTAATATGAATGAAAAAATAGTCAATGTTTTCTAGATTCATGGCCTCAGTTCCCATTTGTAAAACCGATGGCTTGTTCAGACAGCTTTACATTCCAGCTAGACCGCTCTATAGGATCAGTGACAAAGACAGAAGTACGCCATGTTTAACTGATGAGTTGTGGAGAGAAGATGCACAGTGGGAACTGTCTCTGGTCGAAAACTTCAAAGCCGCCAGTTGTTCCTCTGGTCTGCAAGCCTTTATCACGTTTTATGTTATATTCTTTATTCATGACGGGTATCGTTTGTAATGCTATTCCCTAGTCAGTTTCTTTCGCTCTTTCTCATCCCTTTTGTTCACGTTCACCCAATCCTTTAGATTACCTCAGTCCCCATGTCAGCCGGGACGCCAGGGTACGGCTGTGAATACCTGATCCAAGATTTGAATGTCAACAATATAGGCTTAGACATTTGGGAGTGGCAGAGATTTTTTTTTTTTAAGAATGAACATATTTTGGCTCTTTTTGTCTCATTTATTAGATTTAGGAATGAGCAGGGAAAATAGTTGTGTGCTAGAGTGAATGTGTGAGTTATGTGTTCCCCCCAATCCCATCACACACGTAAGAGGCAGCTGAAAACCAGCGTGATTGGAATAACATGGCTCAACTGTTGATTTGGGTTTACCAGCAAAGTTTCAGCACAGACGGGCATAATGCAGTAAACAGATGCTTAGACCAACAGCGTGCAAAAAACCTCAAAACATTTTTTGCAATATCAACACTGTTTAGGCCTGCAGTCTACTGTCAAATCAGAATAGTGCTTTTTGGTCATTTTAATATATATATATATATATATATATATATATATATATATATATATATATATATATATATATAGTAGATAGATAGATAGATAGATAGATAGATAAATATATAGATATATAGATATATATATATGGTTTAAGTTTTAAGTAAGTGTTTTATTTTAAAGACAAACAAGACACAACAAATGGGGACACGACCTAAGAGCAAAAGAAAATAGCAATAATACAAATGATGAAAAATAATAATACTGGCACAATATGATTAAACATAAATAAAGTCACGGTATGAATCAAATTTACCAATGCGAATGAACCCAAAGAGCACCTTAAACATAATTAGACTGACGACAGACAATGAGTTGTGCTCATTTCAGCATTCTTTACACAAACATGTGACATATTTGATTTAAGGTCAAAATTAATTCCAGTTGACCCAAACTCCAGTCTATTTCAAGCCAAAATAAATAAATGTTTATGGTATTACCTTTACATTTTGATAAGCCGGATTGTAAATAAGAAATAAACGAATTCAAGAACGAAGAAGATAGCGCAACAGTCCACGGGCTCAGAAGCGCCCTCTGCCTTGAGTCAGGCGTATTGTTTGCCTCACCGAGTGAACTTTTACTGCTGTTTTTATAATCAATCTGTGAGCCCGAAACACATTTCAGAAATACATGTCATACATCATCCAGAATATGGCAGTACAGAGTACATCGTCAGGGTGTTTTATTTGTTATATACAGAGAGACAGCGACACATTATGTGCACAGTTTGTGAGGCATTACACTGTGCACCGAGCGGCAGAGTGCGGCGCTGCCTCACGTCGCCCCTCCTCCCTGTATTTGAACGGGAGTTACAGGACATGCGGAAATTCTGATATTCTTAATTGAAAAAAATATGTAAAATGTTATTATAATTCAGTTTTTTTCTCCCAAGATTGACAGGTGAGGCTCTGCCTCCCCTGCCTCCCGCATCCCATCTTGCCCAAAGTTTTTCAAATGTTTGGGTCATTTTACATGCATGTTACATAATGTTACAGGCATCATCTGAATCAGAAGTTTTTTAAAGAACAAAATTCACAAATTAGGAATTGCTTTAGTAGTGAGGTGTAAAATACAACAGTTAATGATATATAGTAAAATATACACGCAAAACCTTGTTTAAAAAAGTGCTATAAAAATAATATTACTTACTCCATACTTGAATTGCCATTAATCAGTTATAAATAATTCAGCTGCTATTCTAAATACAAAATTGTCTGGTATGAGAATGCAACTAATGGGGAGGCACATCATTACGTGACTGAAAAACAAAACTACTTCAAACATTTGAAAATACGCTGATATTGTTGACCAAATCTTCCTGAATCTCTTCTCATTTGTCTGTGCTGATTGCTTGTGCGCACTACAGCACTTGTGAAATGAAGTGTGAACAGGCAGAGCGCAGGGCTAATTTAAGTCCAATACAGCCTGATAATAGAACCACTAATAAACCGCTATTAGAAATGTGATACAGGGTGGTGTGTACTGTGTACGATTGGGTCGAGATAGGATCAAGTCTGGGAATTAGATCTACTCTACTGTGTCATAGCGTCATAGGTTTGACTTGTATTTTGCGCGTAGCTGGTGGCCTATTTGAGTAAACATGTTGAAGTATGGTACTGTATCATGGACGGTGTTCAAGGCTTTTAACTGTCTTGCTCCAGTCTTCCTCACTGAGCTTCTCATGCTGCAGCACTGAGTCAGAGCTCTGCGCCCCTCAGAGCATTCATCTCTGGTCATCCTCTTGTGGCAGAAAAATACCAGACTTGTCGACCCTATGTAGATGACTCCTGATGCTCTCACACAACAGCTAATTATGCGCCGGAACTCTCATGTGCCCTGTTACAGGACTGATTTCTCTCTTCGGGTGAGAAACTCCAGGGGTCCAGGATGGTCTTTGCATGAACATCTGGCCTTTTGCCAAGGCATTGTCCTTTTCCAGTATGTAAATGTAATCAACTACTTTTGCCCTTTGTTCTTGCATCCAGCATTTGCCACTTGGGTCAGTAATTATCCGTGTGATGCATGTCATGTGACCATCTGTTGTAAAACGGTATAAAAGAATGTGTCACCGCAGAGTCGGGACGTTAGACCTGGAAGGGACAGATGAGAGAGATGTTTGGAGTAGGGACAGAGATTAATTCTGATTGTACAACAGAATTAAACCATGCCCTTTTGACAAAGGACAACTCTGTTCTATTGTTTTACTTTATTTCTTGATAACCGTTAAGAGATGATTTTCCACAACAATCCCCAGGACCAGATATAAGTTTGGTGATCGTTGACATGCCGTTTCTGCTCCCAGGCTCTGGAATTCTCTCCCTCTTCAAATAGATAAACAGGACAGGCTATCATCAGGAGGTTCTGTCCTGGTTCAGACCTGGTTGGTTCTAGTTTAGTCCTTGTTTAATTGTGGTTCAGTCCTGGATGTCAATTTTGCAAAGCAATGTTGGAAAAGCATTTGCTATGTTATTTCTCACAAAAATCAAATCTATCAGTAGTTATTTTATTGTTTTAACTCAATTTATTGAAACCGTGTTGGGGATATTTTGTGACCTAAAATGCCGTTACAGTAGTGGCGTGTAGTGCACTTCTGGCCCAGAGGCCTTGGCCTGCCAAAAAATCGGACCTTGGGAAAACTAAGTTGAATAGCCCTGATCTAGTATATTGTTTACAGTAGTAAAAATGCTATAAAAAGATTGTTTCAAATTAAAATTAAAAAAAGTGTTGTAAAGTTTAAAGCAAGGGGATAAGGGGATATTTCTGCACTTTTGTGATTCATTTTACAAACAGTTCACATTTGTCTGATAATTAAGCCTCAAATAATATGTTTCAGACATTTCTATTGGATATATACAATACAATATTGTCCAATGACATTTTTTCAGTATCCCATATAGTACAAACAAACAAAGAAATAGCTTTACCATGAAATGTTTACCATAGGGCAAAGCTTCTCTTCTTGCAGTCTGTCTCTCTGTCTCTGTCTCACACACGCTTAGGATGAGCCACGACTTTGGCCACTGTCTGCACTCTGTCCCTCTCTGTGCCCCTCTGCTGCTCCGCCCTTCTGTCGTCTCCTTCCTTTCCAAGTTACTCCCCAAACTGACCGCTCATTTGGCGATATAAAGCCTGTTAAATTTGAATATGTTGTGTGTGCCTTTATTTCGCCAACTTTCCATTTTGATCCCATGCGCTTTTAGTGGTAAATGTGAAACACCAGTTCTCTGCTGTCCCATCCCACTGTAGGCAGACAGGTAACACTGACCCATCCACTGTCTGCGCAGCTGAGAGGAGGAGGACAAGAGACAGAGCAAGCTGAGGGGAGGAGAGGAGAGCCAGAGGGAGCTGAGAAGAGAGGAGAGGAGAGACAGAAGGAGCCGAGAGGAAAAGAGGAAAGACAGAGGGAGCGGAGAGCAGAGGAGAGGAGGAGAAGAGGAGAGACAGAAGGAGCTGAGAGGATGAGAGGAAAGACAGGGAGAAGAGAGGAGGAGAGGAAAGACAAGGAGATGAGAGGAGGAGGACAAGAGACAGAGCAAGCTGAGGCGAGGAGAGGAGAGCCAGAGGGAGCTGAGAGGAGAGGAGAGGAGAGACAGAAGGAGCCGAGAGGAAAAGAGGAAAGACAGAGGGAGCGGAGAGGAGAGGAGAGGAGGAGAAGAGGAGAGACAGAAGGAGCTGAGAGGAGGAGAGGAAAGACAGGGAGATGAGAGGAGAGACAGAGGGAGTTGAGTAAGAGGAGGACAAATAGACAGAAGGAGATGAGAGGAGGAGAGGAGTGACAGGGAGTGAGAGGAGGAGAGGAGAGACAGAGGGTGGTGAGAGGAGGAGGACAAGAGACAGAAGGAGCTGAGAGGAGGAGAGGAGAGACAGAGGGGGCGGAGAGGAGCAGGACAAGAGACAGATTTGTCGTGTCAGTTCATAGCGTCATGCACAAACCAATGAGTCACAATATGAGAAATTCTATTTAATTGACCACTATGACATTCAAACATGCTTTTATGCATACGTTTTTCTCCAATTTACAGGCTAAATATATAAAGATAATGAATATAAAAATATATGTAAACCACAACATATAATAAGGAGTGAAGGAAAATGACTTGAAGGCATCCAAGGTGTTCTGTGAAAAAAGGTTTTACATGGACGGCCATAAAATAGTATGTGTATCATCCATTAGTTTGTCCTTAAGCATGCTTTTTTGCTTTCCATCCGTCAGATGTTAGAATGGGACACGTATAGTTTAAGACTCGTCAGATCCTTTAGTCGTACCTGTTCTGCCTGTGTGTCAGTGTGCGTGCTGTGAGCTTATTGCAGACAGCTGGAGATGTTGTTGACTGGTTAATGAGTGGTGTCTGCTGGTGCCATCTGCTGCGTGCGCGGCTCACCCACAGACAGAACAGCAGGACTTACACCAGCTACGTTAATGAAGATCGCAATATAGGGAAGATGATTTGAGGAATATTAAAATGGTGCTGATGTTTATTCCTTTGAAACGTTGAATGATTGATAAATGTATACATTTTTGTTTGATCAAGGATAATCTGATTCTTGTAACACTTTGTTTGAGTACAGAATAGCAAGAATAATTGTTGGGTTTTGATGCTTCTTTTTTTCTTTATGCTTTTTTCTACATAAAAATTGGAAAGACTTATTTTGCCATAGACATATAACCATTACAAAGATCATCTAATGTATAAATAAAAATGGCCACGAACTTCTTAGAGATAAAATAGGCTTTTTCTGCGATCAACAAACTTATTTTCACTTTCTTACTGACTAATTATGTCAGCAAAACATAACTTCTTGACTTTCAAAATATATATAGTGTTTTTAAACGATTCATGTAATGGAATACACATTTATATTCACAGTAGGGATGTCACGATATCAAATTTTACTGTTACGATTGTGAAAAAACATCTCAATTTATCGATTATTCACAACTATTGGAACATAACAAAATTAAAGCGAAATCCTTAATTTTCTTTCATTCTAATACACCACTGTTCCATTAATACTTGACCAGTTTTAGGAAATCAAACTTTTAAGAACGCAAAAGTGAAGTTATTGTGATAGAAACTGCCACATAAAATTGTAGAAAAAGATTCAGTTGTAGTCATCTGGATTCTGTTTTAGAAAAAAAGATACGTTTCGACTCTCATCCAAGAGTCATTCTCAATCAGTGAAACAAGATGTGTAGTGTATTCTATCCAATGCAGTGAAGAAAGTTGTAAAGAGCGGTACATAGGGGAGACTAAACAGCCACTTCACAAGAGGCTTTATCAACACAGAAGACACGCGAGTTCAGGACCCCAGAAGCGCTGTGCATCTTCACCCAAAATCCTTTTTTCAAAAAGCCCCACAAACCACTCTATTTGAAGACAGTGAGGTGGAGAATTCTGAGCTGGAGAAAAGATGGTTTGAAAGAGGGGTTAAGGAGGCTATGCTTTGTTAAAAAAGAGAATCCTTCATTAAATCGTAATGGACGGTTTAAGAATTCAACCTTCCAGTGTGTTTATAATGGTCTGCTGAAACCCCTGGAGACCGCCGAGGCACGTTAATGATGCTAAACAGGCAGCTCAAGGACGAGGGAGCCAAAAGTCAGGGAACTAAATAGCAAAACAATAGGAGGTCCGCGGCCCTGTGGGCAGGGTTTTTCACAGAGTAGGATATAAACAAGGAGTTTCTCAGACTCAGACTTGTTTCACAGATTGAGAATGACTCTTGGATGAGAGTCGAAACGTATCGTTTTTTCTAAAACAGAGTCCAGATGACTACAACTGAATCTTTTTCGACAATGGAACACTCCTGGACGAATGAGGGATTACACCGACATGCCACATAAAATGTATTAAACATTTGTGTGTACTTTTTGGGGTCCAGATTGAATAGAAATGACATAATTGCCTCTAAAATAGTCACGATTATTATTGCGATTATTGATTAATCGGTTATTCTTGACATCCCTAATTCACAGTTATGACCAAAACCTCCTTTGCGTGTGCTGTTGTTTTGTGACATTCAAACTACAAATGTTTAATATTATTTTGTACTGACATCAATCACGGCACTTTCCCCCTCAGAACTGACTGGTTTTTGTTTTATTAGGCTCCAGACACCGTCACTGAGAGGATAGATGACTTCAGTGCCATGACAGCTGCTACAATGTCTCTCTTTTATAACCAGCACTTTTTAATGAAGCCAAAAATGAGCTGACAACTTCCTTATTTTCATCTGTCTCAAGTGTCATTGTGATTTTGTGTGGAGGTGAAAAATGCCCTCTTGCAGAATTACAGAGAACTCAGTGACACAAATTGAATGGATTTATGTTTTCAGAAGAATTCCAAAAGCCGAATGCTACTGAACTTTTAGCTATAAGAAGCCTCTATATTCCAATTGTTTGTAGTCTGGGACCAAACGTCAAACAAGAGAGCCGAGGAACAATCTGATAAGTTTGGGTATTTCTGGTAAATACATTTATCACACTGTAGTGTCAGAATACTTTTGAATGAATGTCAAGTTAAGTATTTATCATTTTTAACATTGGGCTATCTGAAAATTTGATGACAATACAATGCATATCTCTATAATGCAACTATTGTGTTTTTAAGGCAACAGTTGTACGTTTAATTGCCATACTGTTTCTAACTTCAATAGGTTTTCTCTTTTTTATTGTTGTAGAGCATGTTGTATAACAGTATTGTAGATATAAATAGGTTGTTATTTTTCATGATATGCAGTGAAAAACTGTTAGCAGCTCAGATCAATGTTGTCAGAGGTGAGTTTACAAAGCTCCGTAATTGGCTTCCTCACACAAACACACAGGCTAATTGTCTAAAGTTTTAAAGTTTCCCTGCTGTTATCTCTGCCTGAACAAACTCCCTGCTGAGGTTTTAAATCTTTAATACAGTACTAACTACTTTCCCAATCAATACTGCTATTGTCTAGTTCTTGGAGAGCATTATTGGATTGGAAAAAGTTCTTCCTCTGAGTCACACAGTGTTTAGACATTTACTGTGATAAAAACCTGTTCTGCTTTTAGCGCTTCCTTTATTAACCTCCTGGCTTTCTGTAAAAAGAATTGCAAAAGAAACTGATCAGAATGAAGTCAGATTGCCTCTCATGCTCACGGAGATGGAGGTGACAGTATTTCGTTATTTTGCGTTAAAGGTCTCCAGCAAAAGCAGTACTTTTTACTGCTACTATGGCGTGCCCTAAATACATCTTGATGCAACTCTTAACTCTATATCTATTCTTAAAATAGGCATACAATATCATAGCTGGCAAATCGGAATGTGTCCTGCATAATTATAAAAATTATAATTTTTATAATTATATAAAATTATAACCTGTCACTGCGAAGCGCTCTTTAAAAATGTAGTCTGCACTAGAGTAAAAATTTTGAATTTGCTTTAACTAATGTCATTTTTAACTTTTTGGCATGTGTCACTATAAAAATTAACAGAAAAAGTCATTCTAAATCTAAATCTTTTGCCACATACAGTATTGTGGCGCTTAATTATGAAATAGAATCCCCTCACTCTGTATCATGACATTTAATAACATGAAGGGGCCACTTTAAATCACTTTCACTTTCTCACAGGTCAAGTCAACACGTTTCCCGCCTTTCCTTCAACAACACTCGCACGCCTCTCATGTTCAAACTACAGAGGCATCATTCAAAATATCAACTCTACAACAAACTGAACATATGCTCACACAAAGCATGACAAATTTTGCTCTAATCAAATTGTCATGCGTTGAAGGTGCTCATTAGCAGTTGCCTGGAGTCCTCCGTGCCTGTTCTGTGGACGTGTGTTTGAGGAGATTGCCATCTTCACAACATTAATCCTCCCATTAGAGTCTGTGATAGCAGCGTGACCACAGAGGAGCCACAGCACGCAGGCCTGTGTCAGGAGCAGGCAAAGTTAATCACTCTTAAGGCCAAGTGGGTTTTAGAGAAGACCAGAGAGGTTATGCTGTTAGAACAGGCACAATTTACAAACTTAATCATTGGTAAGAAGGATGTTTGTGTCTGGCAATGGTTGTAAAGAAAGCTATTTACTTTTTTTTTTATAAGACAACAGCCTTACCATCTTAGCCATGGTTGTAAATGGCCCTGGAGAAAACTATTGTTTGATTCAGAAGAAAGGATTCAGAAGATAACTGAATTTTAGCATCAGCACTGGCACACAGAGTATAAAGTCACTAATTAATAACAACAAAACATTGTCACTAGGTCCTTCCATTTGTTGTCATTGAAAGCTTAAAATGCCTAATGCTATGCTGTGGTTTATTTTTCTAAAATCTAGAACTGTTTATATTCAGGCTTTTACTAACTGGTCAGATTTGCATACATATTTGCATTTTTTTTTTTTTATGGGAATATTCTGAGATTTGATAGTTAAAGGGAAACATACAACACTTACTCCTATTACAGCTTTTATGGAAGAAAAAAAAAGTAAATTGACCATGACTTCTGAAAACAGTCATACACTTCAGATGAAAAGAGTCAACTCTGGCCCCTTTCCACCCGCCAGCATTGAACTGTGTATTTATTTCTGCAGTCAGTAGTGAAAGAGCCACACGGTTATTTTTTACTTGCATTATGTCAGATTGGACACTATCGTACAGAGTTCTTGTGTTTGTTGTTGACATCCTGTGATTGTGTGTTTGATTCTGCATCGGCCTGGACCTGCCTCTCGTCTTGTTCTGTTCTGATTTGAGACGGCTGAAGGTGTGTTGCTGCATGCCTCTAAACTGGGACAGCATTTGCATCTCTGTTTGAAATGCTGATTTCAACCACATTGGCTTCTCCCCCAACATGTTTCTCCTCACCTACACGTGTCGGTTATCTCAGTGATTATTGCCAATATGGAACAACTATGTATGTGTTTTTGGGGGTATTTTTCTCTTTAAATGCTAGTGGTTTGTTTACTTCATGAGGGAGAAATGGAAAATAAACACAGAAAGTAGGCTATATTTTAACTGGCTAATGACTGAGGAGGCTCTGCTTAGCGACTGCTGCCTGACATCTGCAAGACTGCATTTTTATCAAGTACCTGAGTTATGTGGGTGGGCAGAAGGAGCTAAAGAGGCCATTTTTAGTCTCATGCATAAACTATACTATTGACATAAACACATAACACAAATATGGGAAATGTGCTGCTTTACATAAAGTATTGCACACACCAGTGACCAGCGGAAAAAAACCTTTTAGGGTGGAAATGGCTACACTGTAATATTTGATTGCACTATATTACTGTATATTATTGCACAGCATTATCATTCAAATTGGATTCATTCAAGTGGATGGTAAATTCATTTCATTGATACCACCCTGTGTTTTTTGTGCAGAACGTGTATTACACCAGCTCTCAGCAGCTGCACCTCGGGGTGCTCAGTCCCACCATCGACGACGATGACAACAAGTGTCTGGTTGATGTCAACAGCAGACCACGCCTCCTCGAGTGTCGCTATGCAGCCAATAAGCACATGAAGCTCACCTGGGCCTTCTCTCAGGTACCAGACATTTGCATCCCATTGAGATTCCAAGTAGATTCCGAGAAGAGGGACCGCCGAATCAACACAGTTCGGAAAATCACAAAATATTACACTTTAAAAACAATTCTCTCTCAAGAAAAACATAAACATTTCTCAGTCACCACACTTTTTGAAATGTTCTTGAATTTATCAAGTGAGATTATACGGATTTCATTTTGTCTATGGCTATTATCATGGACAGTGCAGCATATGGATAGAATAAAAGACTGGTGCAATCCCTGCTGGAGTCATCTGAGATCATTCTCATTATATTACAGTATTACACATGAAGACGGGAAGGAACATGTTCAGGGCTAGTTGTTTGCAGTGTTCATTGTAAAGTCTGATAGCAGCAGGAAGGAAAGACCTGTGAAACCTCTCCTTCACACAGCGAGGGTGGATCAGTCTGTCACTGAAGCTGCTCTCCAGAGCGGACAGTGTCCTGCAGGGGGCGAGACTCATGGTCCAGCATAGACGTGAGTTTAGCCAGGACCCTTCTGTCCCCCACCTCCCTGCACCGAGTCCAGAGCTTGACTTCTTGATGACCTTATCCAGCTTCTTCCTCTCTCTCCGTGATGGGGAGTTGAGTAGGGTACTCCATGTTTTAATGTGTATTTTAATATTCCACTCTCTCTCTAAAATATCTTTCTTAAGGCTCAAACGTGTGGTTGTGGAGTTGATTGTTGGGATTGACTGGGATCATTTATATAAATGATGTTGAAAATCAGCAAAAAAAATTGAACCAAAAATCTTGCCAGAACATATCAGCTCATTGAATAGCCCGGTTGAGCCCCGGTTGAGCTGGTGAGCTCCGGGTTATTGTACTGAAACTTTGCTCCATGTGCTACCCCTCAAAATATAGTGTGCGGGTTGTTCAACCATAAAACAAAAACAAGCACACACAAAAAAAACGTTTTTTCATGTTGTGGAGGGGGGAGCATTTCTACTACAGACGCCTGTGGGTCACCCCAGAGCCCAAGATAGCGCGAGGGCTTTTTTGTTTGCTCCTGAATTTGGAAACTGCTTTTAGGCTGGTCGTAGCATACTGCTCTATTTACTGCAGGTTTAATCATGGTCATCTTCCTCTATCTTTTCCCTCCACATCTGTCCCAGCTCCATCCACTGAACAAAGTGATCCCTTCGCATTGCCCTGTTGGCGCCAAGGCAAACAGAGCTGTTGGGAAGATGTGCTTTTTAATTAAAGCCTTAGTCTTTGGCTTTGGCCAGGAATTCAGAATTGAAACTTTATTAAAATTCCTGTCACAAAAGATCTTGTCAGCCGCTGCCCGTGGGATAGCACAGAGAGAAGTGCTTTGTGGAGGAAAAGTGAGATGAGAAAGTATGAATTTTAGGGTCAAAAAGAATTTGAAAGATTTACAAGGGTATGATGGCAAATGAAAAATGCTGCTCAAGTCAACATCAGAGCACTTTGTCAGAGGCCAGGAAGCTGCTGCTGGAGGTGAGACAGGATTAAAAATTAAACCAGGAGTGGTCTGACGTGACTGATACTGACATGTGTGTGTGCTATTCCAACTAGTGCAGATTCTATTATTCATCACAATGCCTGGATGGTAGGCACCTATCGATCGTCATGACTCTAAGACTTAAGCTCATTATGAGTAATAGTTAATTAAAGCTGCGACTCGAGAAGAGGCACACAGGGTCTCCGCAACTATGTGTGCGGATCAGTGCACGTCGAACCTCGCACTCGTTCTAAACTTTTAAATCCTGGGTCTCACTTCCGCGCAGCTCTCTGGCTCTGGACAAGTGCTTCTTGATTGTTGGAGCTTTGGGAGGGCACATTTCAGTTTTCGGGCCTCATACCCGTAAATCTTCGATCTTTTTGACCCTAAAATCAGACGATTTCTCATCTCACTTCTGTCTCCACAGCCTTCTCTCTGATCGCGCACGGGGAGCGGCTGAAAGATCTTTTGGACAGAATTTAAGTTTCGCAATCGGGAATCCTGGACCCAAAGGCCAAAGCTAAGGGCTAATTAAAAGCACAGCTGTTCCCACAGCTCTGTGCCTTGGCAACAGGGGGATAACTTGGTGTGCGTGGGATGGGAGCTGGGGACAGGAATGTGAGGGAAAAGATAGAGGAAGGATGACCATGATTAAACTGCAAGTAAAATAGGAGACGTATGCCTACGAGCAGTAACACGCAGTTCCATTCAGGAGCAAACAAAAAAGCCCTCGCGCTATCTTGGGCCTGGGTGACCCACAGGCGTCTGTAGTAGAATGCTCCCCCCTCCACAACATGAAAACGTTTTTTTTGTGTGTGCGTTGTTTTTATTTTATGTTGAAAAACCCGCACACTATATTTGAGGGTAGCACATGGGAGCAAGTTTCAGTACACTAACCGGGCTCAACCGGGCTCAACCGGGCTATTCAATGAGCTGATTATTGT